>JAJLTH010000117.1:0-30912 GCA_030568035.1 Tetrapisispora nanseiensis
GGGGTGGGGGGGGAGGTGAGGTTGAAAATGGAGGAAGGGGAGGGTGGATAGTAGCATTTTATTATATAGCATCTATTGTTCACTTCCCGTCACGTAAAAGAAATTGGTGTATATGGATGGGTACAAATAATTTCTCCCTGCAGTAGTTAAAAAAGAACACACGGTAGAGGAAACGAAAAAGCAATGTAAGGTAAGCAGTTACTTTAAACATCATATGTAGAGAAAAAGGCAAGAGAGAGAGCGCGAAAGAGCGAAATGCATTGCACTGCAGTGCAGTGCAGTGTATTGTCTGAATATTTATTTATTTAATATCACTGCAATACATGTTTTAGTAACATTTGCTGTGGAAGCATATAATAAATTATCAATTGATGTATATTTTATTTCTTTTTCTTCTTTGGAGGTTGGCTGTGTGTCTTTTGTGGTGTGTATTTTTTTTTCATGTAGAAGAGAGGGGGGGTAGTACTAAATTCTATTCATTTTTATCTATTTGTGCTTCTTCTGATGTTTGTGTGTATTCGGAAAGAAAATATTGAATTGAGGAGAGCTGGGCTATTCTGTCCAAGGAATGGTAGTAGCAATACATACAGACACACAGACACACAGAAGCTCAAGAAGAACAAGAATATCTGAAGGCTGGGTTATTTTTCTCTCTCTCTCTCTCTCTCTCTGTGGGTATTTTATTGCACCAAAAAGAGAATTAATAACGGCGGTACTCCACGTTGTGTGGTGTATGGGTGGTTTGTATTCTGTTTACTTTCTTTTGCTCTCTGTGATTAGACGACGGTATGGACACACGGAAGTGGAAACGGAATTTTAACTACCAAGCATTGCACACATATACCATCATATTCAATTTGTGTGGTAATTAAATTAAAGCGGGGGAGGGGGGGGGAGCCACGGGAAACATTTTTATTGATATTTGTCTTCTTCTTCTTAATATTCTTCCATAACCTTTATACAAATTTATGATATGATGTCAAAAGAAAAAAATATTACTTCACTTGTATAAAAAATTCAAGATGTTTTAAGTTGTAATAGTCTTTGTACACTTTTAGACATATATTTGGTGTCACGTGAAGACATATTTGCACATGTATTATACATATATACTGTTGTTGTTGTATTTTTTTTAGGGGAGTCACGTCAGGAAATATATTATTTTGTATCTAAAGAATATATTTCCACTCTCTCTCTCTATTCTATAAATTTGAATTGTTTTTAAAATGTGTTTCGTATACCATTTACCTCGTACCAGTTGTTCATGTAACTTATTGCATCATGGTAAAACCTCAATTATACTCTACTTGTTTTTGGTAATATCGTTGAAAATTAAAGTATCGAATTTGGGTAAAAGGTAAATAAATATATCTATTTTAAGACATACAAAACCTCATTTGTATTCCCTTCTATTAATTCCTTGGCAATTCTTTTTTTTTCTTTTTCAGAGAACAAGAAAAAATATGAAAAAAAAAAAGGGAAACAGAAAACCTAATAGTTGCTACCCGGTCGTTACTTTTTCCCTTGAAAGACTCGAAAAAAAAAAAAAAAGAATTCATAGTTAAATTACATAGTAATATAGTTAGTTCCTTAAAAAATGGCGGGTCTTCTTCCTATTCAAAGATATATACATACATTATACACTACTGTAAAAGATGATTCAAATGTCTACAAAGTAGTATATTCTCTATATAATAAACATTCAAAATGGTATAGAATTAGTTTTTATATAAAGTGGATTCTTTTTTTGTTGCTCTTTATTTTTTCGAAATATCTGGTTCATCGTAAAATCAATAATTACTACGTTGTTATTATTTAATGATATCATCGCTCACTCTGTCTCTCCACAGGTCCCCCCACCCCACCCCCCTATACACTTAACTTTCTATTGGAACATTTAGATTAGAACTCAATTCCTATCCCTCTTTTTTCTTCATTCTTCATGGTTTTTGATCCAGTACAATATGGATTCCATGCATTATTTAAAGAATGATTTGAATTCAATCTCTAAAGAAAGTTTATCAAATCCATCACAGATCAATATTAAAACAATTTATAATTTCTCAGACCCACAGTTTTGTAAACTTAATTTATTCAATTCTAATAACGATTTGGATTTCTTGTTGAATACAAAGTTAAAGTTGAATTTTTTGATTGGTAAAGGTTCGATCTCATACGTTTATACTATTGGTAACACTGATAATGTTATCAAATTCCCAATAATACGGAAAAAATATCGTGTAATACTGAGTGAATATTTAATATTAAGATATATTTCTTTTATGAATGAATATCGACAATCTTCAAAAAATTCAAGTGATATAAATAATGATTATAATAATAACATTATTCATGTTTTGGGATTGTCGTATTTGAATAAGAATAATTTGAAAAATTTAAGACACAATGAGTTTATACCGGGAATCATATTGCCAAAGTATGAAATGGATTTGTCAAAATATTATAAAATTTTAAAATTGAATGAATTGAATTACAATGATATTAATGAGAAAATAATAGATTATAAGGCGATTTGGTGGAGAGCATTCAACCAATTGTTAAATGCACTGAATTTCTTGAAAAAAAATAATCTCTTACATAATGATATCAAGACAGCAAATATTTTAATCGATTTAAAAGATAACGATAATAATAGTCCAACTTTTTATTTATCAGACTTTACATCGGCCGTGATATTGTCAACAGATGAGAATATTGACGTTAACAATAGAGATAATTTAATAAGCAATAATTTTTTCACAACATTAGAATATTGTTCACCAGAATTATTATTAAAATTGCAAAATAAAATTAAGGGAAACGATAATGACAATGAAAATGAAAATGAAAATGAAATAACTGAAGAAAATTATGTAACAATTTCAGAATCTTTCTACAGGAAAGATTTCTATGCATTAGGAATGTGTCTTTTGGCATTCATAGTCAATAGTGAACCTTACGAAAAGATTAAACAATTGAAATTTCACTCATCCCAAAACAAAGCTTCATCATTCGAAATTAATCAGTGGCTATTTAATATAATATTACAAAATACTCCAATTAAATTCAACATTCAATACGATAACAAGTTGTCAAATAACAAACTTTATGAAATCTTCTGGCAAAAGGAATTATCATTATTGAAAAAAACTCTTCAAAATAAAATATCAATTGAAGACTGCATCACTCTTGTGAATAATCGCACTTTATAAATTACATAGACAGTTCTAATGACATCCAATTTTTTAAAATAAACTTTTTAAATGTATATACCCTTGTGAAACTAGATTTCACATCTTGATATGGTTATAGAACAACTAACTAATGGCATCGACAGACTATGACATTTATATATATTTGATAGAGTGTATGGTTACCCGGTTTGATATATTTGATTTTTTTTACATTGTTCTTTTTGACAATGTAAGCGAAATGTGGAATACTCAAAAAAAAAAAACTAAATTGGGTGGCGAAATCAGAACCTTGTTTCAATATAAGATACATAGAAAATTATATTGTTCCATATATATATTCGCTAAACTATATATGTAACATGATAACGTTGATTATATTAAGTATTTTTATTTCATTAAATAATATCACTAAGAAAAGTTTTATTTTTCAGTGGTACTAAGGTAAAATTGCAAGAGAATATCGTGATATAAGATGGCTGAAAATAAGAATACTGAAACTGTTAAAAAAGTCGCCAAAGAAAAGAAGACAAATGACGAAGATGAGGATGTGATATATGTGGACCCAACTGTTAACAAAGTTCCAAATTTTGAAGTATCAGAAGAAGCATTTATTCTGACCCAACAAGAGCTGAAATCTCAACATGAAGATGTGAAAAATTCAATATTACAAAAAATTAAAGATGAACATATGGCTCCTTATTACAAATATTTAGTTGATGAATATTTACCAAAAGATAAGAATAATAAATGTATTCTAGAATTTGATGAAAAGCTTTATAAAGAATTATTAGATTTGAACGAACAGTATATAACAGAGTTGAAAGAACATATTACAGAAATTGAAGAAAATGATGAAGGTGAAATGGAATTAGCACAAAGTTGGATTAAACTTGGTGAATATTATGCACAGATTGGTAACAGAGAAGAAGCGATAGAAGTTTTAGAAAATGCTATCACAAAAGCTATATCCACTGGTGCGAAGATTGATATCATGTTAACCATAACTAGAATTGGATTTTTTTACAACGATCAGTTATTTGTTAAAGAAAAATTGGAATCTATTAACTCAATGTTAGAAAAAGGTGGCGGTGATTGGGAAAGAAGAAATAGATATAAAACTTACAAAGGTATACATTCTTTAGCTATCAGAAACTTCAAAGAAGCAGCTGAGTTATTAGTAGATTCACTGGCTACATTTACATCAACTGAATTAACATCATATGAAAACATTGCGACTTATGCATCAGTGGCAGGCCTATTTACTTTACAAAGAACAGATCTTAAATTGAAAATTATCGATTCACCAGAATTATTATCATTATTAACCACTAACCCTGCATTACAATCGATCTCTTCATTAACGATTTCATTATACACATCAGATTATTCAAGTTTTTTTCCATACTTGCTAGAGACTTATGATAATGTTTTAATACCATGTAAATACCTAAATAAGCATGCTGATTATTTCGTTAGAGCTATGAGAAGAAAAGTTTATGCTCAATTATTAGAATCATATAAGACATTATCATTAAGTTCTATGGCTAATGCATTTGGTGTGTCAATAGAATTTTTGGATGCTGATCTTGGTAGATTTATTCCAAATAAGCAATTGAACTGTGTCATTGATAGATATAATGGAATTGTACAAACCAATAGACCAGATAATAAGAATTCGCAATATCACTTATTAATAAAGCAAGGTGATGGTTTATTAACAAAACTACAGAAGTATACAGCTGCTGTTAAATTATCTGGTACATCAGATCGTTCAGCCTAATTAATTTAATTTTTTCTCTAATCATAGTGTATCTCATAAATTATCTTATAATATGTATGTGTATATCGATTTATCAGTTGAATAATTGATTGAATGATATAACAAGGTCCGATTATTACTTTATGTAATCTAGTTAAGTAACATATTAATAATCAAGGTAACTAACTAGATAACAAGAACTTTTTTCAATATTATCTTTCAACTGTTATTCTAAACTCCAAAGAAGAAATTTTGAATAACGGAAATATCGAAATTAAGAAACTTGATTTAATTCAATAAACTTTAAATATGTACTATTCATTATGATGGCTGGTTGTGTAAAATATCGGTTTTTAATACATTTTCTAGTTGTTAAGAATTTTCCAAATAACTTAAACCAATAGAAGTTTGCATCAAAAGAAAAATTGGAGGACCTCCCCTCCCCATACATCTATTAATAGAATGCTAAATTTACATTTAGAGTTTGTCCCCTAACTCAAAGTATTTCCGTACCACATATAGTTGTAATATGCTTGGTAAGAATATGGAGATAAAGACAAGCAATATGTTGGAATAGGAAAATACACGGAATTTATTGATTGTAGAATTGTTGTTGTACTTAATCCTGAATTGGCCAACGTAATGCTGCTTGTATTTGTATTTATTTCCCTTTATATGTTTGAAAATAGAGCTGATTCGACCTGTAAATAAAACAAATATTAAGACAATAAGTATATTTAATGTTTCCTCTGGTTTATTCCCATTTTCACTTCTTTTAGCAAATTCAGTTTAACAATAAAATTTTGAGGGATTTGAAACTTTTTACAATTCTTCATCATAATTTTATTAGTGACAATAATAAATACTTAGCATAGTAGAAGATATAATTATTTTACCAACCCCCACAAAAAATTTAAGAATTTAATACGTTTAATCTATTTGAACTAAACCAGGACTTAATTACCAATTTAGAACAGACTTAAATATATTGTTATTGAATGGCTGGCCCAGGTATTTAGTTAGATAAGGATAAATAAATTGAATATAATATTTAAAATACTTTTTAACTGTTCTTTAAAAAACATTTCGACTATAATCGATATCTCCATGGGCTTAGAGATTAAAATAAACATGTCTATATATCTATATCGATTATTTTTATGCATTTCTTATTATTGAAAGCCATGTATTTTTTTTTTATAACTATCGTTAGTAATTGTATATACGCATTCTACTAGGCTTTGTGCACTAACGCAAGGCAACGTTCAGCAAAAAGAAAAGGCTGTAACAGGAACATTGTCTGATGGTACAGCAAAAATGCTGTATAGTTGTATTATTGAAAACTGTTCTATTCAATTGTTGTAGAATTACTTCTAAATCATATTCAAATGATAATGAAATCCAGTGTGAGTTTTCTAATTTGTAGCCTCTCATTCTTGACCCCCTATGAAACAGAAAAGAAATAGAAAAATAACATTACAGTGTACTCAAAAGGTCGATATCTAATAACCTAATAGTTAAATTAGAAATTATGAAATGGCTACATAAAAATATTAGATCAAAAGAATAATTGAATTTTAAAGTTTTTATTACGATTGTTTATGTCAATTGTTCATTTTAACTTCCTAAGTTCTTAAGAACAATAAAAGAAAACAAAATATTGTAACATTATCCTATTTGAATTCATAAGAAAAACTGTGTAAAAAATTATCAATTTGGACAAAAAAAACAAGAAAGAAATATATGTTTATTAAACGACGACAATTGTTTGTTTAATTTAGTTTGAGCTTTTACAAAAATAGCCCCTTATTAATATAATCATTGGTAAATATAATATTCAATACTATATCGTATTTTAAACGTGTATGTCTGCTTCAAACAGAAGCTTTCAATTCAAACTAAGGTAGCAATTAATGCTACATATATGCATTTCCGCATAACATGGAAAGGAAGGAAAAAGTGTCAGTAACTGTTTTTCTAACGTATTGTTTCCGCCAAATTTTCTATTTTGGTATGGTAGTGATTTGTCTCACTTTCTTCTTACACATTCTTACAGTAGGCTGTTTTTCTTTTAATATTCTTGCTTCTTTTCATTCTAAGTAATACATATTGCCTATCATATTGTGTATCGATCCATGCTTCTTAACCTTGAATAATAAATGTTGAATTCGATGCATATGTAAAATGAAAAAATGCTATACGAAATAGAATTTTTATTACATTATATTCTCTCTGTCCATAATAACAACAAACTCAAAACAAATTGAAAATTAAAAAGCACTCAAATCCTGATAATCTAATCGTGCTAATTATTAAGAAAACTGTCGAGAATAGCTATCCGTAAAATAAACTTATTTCCGTCTGTTCCTTATAATTTAAATCATTACCATAAAGATTTATGTACCTAAAGAGAAAAATAAATCAACAGAAATAAATACTTTAATAGAAAATAATTTTCTTAAATTATTTCCAGACCTGTCGTAAAATAAAGTTTTTTCAAATACTGTAATTATTATTGTTTCGAAAATTTATTGTATGTTTTTCATAAAGTCTTTTTTTTTTTGGTTATGAAAACTATATGAATGAATATATGAATTGAATAATTCTTATTTTTCACTGTAATATACTAACTAACTAATTGCGGTACTTCTTCCTTAAAATTGTTTTTTTTATTGTCGCTTTGTTAATGCTCTCTACGCCTCTTCTTCGGGGCTCCTCATTTCAAGGGTATGAATTTTCCTATTGTTATATTTCTCCGTCAGGCAATTTATTAGTGCCAGTTCACTGACCCTAATTTGTGTTTTTGCAAGTTTCTTCAGTGGTTTGTTACCAACAATTGAATTAAAATAATAAAAAAAAAAGAAAAAAATAAACAGTTTCGAAATAAGAAATTTACGAAATTATTATCTTTCATAATTTTAACATAATTAATTTCGAAACAACTATAGAAAATTATAAAGAAATTCTTCGTAAATAAGGGATTTAAGTAATTTATATAGAATATATTGGAAAGTTAAATAGAAATTTTACTTAAAATTCTTTTAATATAGTTAATTCCGATATCAACCAATGTATTGTTTGTTATCTATTATCATAATGAATAAACAAACATACATACAATATACACACATATACAATTCAAAATAATTTCAATTGAACTGTGTATAAGTTATCTATACTTGTTACGAATGAACTACTTACAGGGGTTTCTTTTACTTACACTTTGTTTTACACGTAATTAAACTAACAATTAGAAAGGAAATTTTAGAAATCTAGAATGATGTTAAGAGTTAAAATAATTCAAAAATGGTAATACCACATTAATTTTATATTGGTAATTTGCATTCCAAATATATTATTGTCTGTGAAAATTATACCATTATCTTCAGAAAAGATTTCAAAAAAAATTCATATATAAGTAGACCTTATATTTCATTTTATTCAGTTTTAATTTTTTTCAATTATTTCAACTTAATTGTATTTTAATTTTATATTATAATATAAAAATAAAAAAACCAGATCAATCAATATCAATTAAGAATGTCTGACGATCAAAAAAAAGTTTACTCCCTAGCCAACGGTTTCCCATATTCTCACCACCCAGCTGGTTCTTTATTATCTAGACCAGATGGTCCAATCTTATTACAAGATTTACACTTAGTCGAAAACATTGCTCACTTCGACAGAGAAAGAATTCCAGAAAGAGTTGTTCACGCTAAGGGTGGTGGTTGTAGATTCGAATTCGAATTAACTGACTCATTAAGTGACATCACTTACGCTGCTCCATACCAAAAGGTTGGTTACAAGTGTCCAGGTATCATCCGTGTTTCCACAGTTACTGCTTCTGCTGGTTCTTCCGATACCGTTAGAGATCCAAGAGGTTTTTCATTCAAATTCTACACTGAATGGGGTAACCATGATTGGGTTTTCAACAACACTCCAACTTTTTTCATTAGAGATGGTGCCAAGTTCCCTCAATTCGTCCACACTCAAAAGAAAAACCCAATTAACCATTTAGATGCTTCTGAAGACTCTACTGTTTTCTGGGATTTCTACACCCAAAACTTGGAATCTATCCACCAAATCGTTTACGTTTTAGGTCCAAGAGGTATTCCAAAGTCCTGGACTGAAATGAATGCTTACTCTGGTCATGTTTTCAAGATGATTAACGACAAAGGTGAAACTACTTACGTTAACTTCCACATCAAGTCCGATGCTGGTTTCACTCACTTAACCAATGAAGAAGCTGGTCAATTAGCTGCTTCTAGACCAGATTTCAACATTGCTAGTTTATACAATGAAGTTAAGGAAGGTAAGAAGCCAACTTACACTTGTTACATCCAAACCATGACTCCAAAGCAAGCTGAAGAGTTTAGATATTCTATTAACGATTTAACTAAGATCTGGCCACATAAGGAATTCCCATTGAGAAAATTCGGTAAGATTACTTTAACTGAAAATGTTGAAAACTACTTCCAAGATATTGAACAATTAGCTTTCTCCCCAGCTAACACTTGTATCCCAGGTATTGAACCATCTAACGATAACATCTTACAAACCAGATTATTCGCCTACGCTGATACTCAACGTTACAGATTAGGTGTTAACTACCAACAAATCCCAGTCAACAGACCAAAGAACTTATACGGTTCTTGTCCATATGCTGCTGCTGCTGCTAGTGCTAAGTGCCCATACGCTGCCACTAACTTCCAAAGAGATGGTACCGGTGCTTACTTCAACCAAGGTTCTATGCCAGCTTACATTTCTGGTCAAACTGATGCTAAGGTTGAATACAAGGCTTTAACCAAAGAAGATTTCATTAAGAACAAGTACAAGGGTACTGTTACCGATGAAGACTTAAAGAAGTACTTGGCTGAACAAGAAGTTGAACGTGATGCTCATGAAGCTATCATCAACTCCAAGTTGCCAGGTTACCACTCTGTTAGCGGTGTTTCTCCATTAGATTTAGAACAAGCTAGAGATTTATACGAAAGAATTTACACTGCCAAGGAAAAACAAGATATGATCAACAATGTTATCGGTGGTGCTAAGGGTACTCCAAACTTACAATTAAGAACTACCATCACTCAATACTTTGGTTTATTAAACCCAGAATTAGGTAAGGCCATTGCTGACGGTTTAGGTATTGAATGGATTCCAGTCGACTTTGAAACCTATGTTAACAATGTTGTTGGTAGAGCTTCTGCCAAATAAGTCTGAGTGATAGTTTGAGACTTTAATTCTCCAAGAGACTTTCTAATTTATGAAATATCTTAATAATTTATGTATATATTTCCTATTTATTATTTTATTTAAATTTTTATGCAAGCGTAAAAATAAATATGACTAATTATTAATGAAAATACTCTGATCTTCAGTATAGAAAACTTTTATTTAAAGTGATAACATTCTATCGCCAAGTTAGGTATTGCAGTAATTTTCATAAACATTATATTAGTAATTTATCAAAATTTTATTATATTTTCAATTCCCAGTAGTCCCTAAATTAGTATTACTAATTGTATTTATTTTGAAATAATTAATGAATATATCTGTTAATGATCATTTTAGAATAATCACCTAAAACTATTTTGAAAAACAAAACAATAAATGAAAAATTAAAAAGAACAAGACAGAATTAATAGTAATAAAAAAATATTTGTAAAAGTAAAATCTTGATCAATTAAATTACTTAGTTTGTAACTGTTGAAAACATAAGATATTTTAGATTATTGTGGATGACGCAGAAATAAAGAACAATAATATTTCCTACTGGAATTTTACACTGAAACAGAAAGCGGATTATAATTTAACTAGGTTTAGAGAACTAACGACATGAAACAGAGTCTATCTACTTCGAATTGATACAAACCTCGACGATTGAATGCTTATGATCGTGACAAACTACAACCATATAAAAAGCGTCGAATTGACGAACAAGATAATTCATGTAATTGTAAAATATTCTGTTATGTAGTTTATTATTTCTTATATAGTCTATATATAGGAGTCTATGGAGAATACATAATTATACAATTATAACCTAAAAAAACTCTAAGATGACAATTAATAAGCAAAATAAACTCTTGATTAGTAACCGTTATATCCTTTCATTAAAATATAAAGATACTGGTGGGGTGGAACATTCAAGATTAAAACTATTCTGAGCCTTTTATACTTAAATTGGAATCAAACATAATTGAGAGTACAGAACTATTTTTATCCATATGCAGTAACAATGTGTTACAACTTTAAAAGATTTAATTATTGACAAATAAACAAGAGATAATATTATGTGTTTATCTTTCTCTCGCATTTAATTGTTGTAAATGATTGATTTTAAATTATTACAGGGTTATAATTATGAAATTCAGGTCAAAATTATTAGAAAAGCTTGGTAATATTTTTTATCGTGATACACAGCCGGAATAAAGATTTGGGATATATTACCTACGAAATCTTACCATCGTGACTTTGTAGTATTCAATTAAAGAGGTTGTAAAGAACTGTTAATTGTGGTAATAGTGTGTTCCTCATTGACATGAGCAGCTTGAGCGACAGATTTGTTAAAGTTAGTGATAGATTGATTCATAATGATCTAGGGGGAGGGGAGGGGGGGGCTGTTATAGGTGTATACTTCCTTATTTTATTATTTTTTATATATTACATAAAATGCATAAACTCCTTTTGTATATAAATCTGAATAAATCGTCCTTTTTATATGTTTCATAATTTCGAATTTAGTTAACAATATCTGATCAATTATAATCAGCAATTCAGAGAATGAAAGTCGACTAATTTCTGATTAATCACAATTAACAATTTAGATAATGATCATTTGTCATATATCTAATTAATCACTCCATGAAGGTTAGTGACACTAAATAATTATTTTGTAATTTCTCACATATTGTTACCGACACATATAATTTCCAACATCAATATCTGTTAGATTTATAAGGTGTTTTGGGAAGTATTGTCATGCTTATTGACAGTAGCAACAGGAGCGACATTACGATTGTTGTTGTTGTTGTTGTTTAACATCGTTTAGGTTACACTATTACAGTATATAATTCCTTAATTCTTTTATATATGATATACCAACTGTAATATACAAATTTGGTAGGGACTTAATTTTATATCTCATTAATTAAGTTCCATATTTATATCTTTTGGAAGTTGAGTTTGATCCGATGAAATTTGTCAGTTCTGGATCTAAAATTTCTTCCATCGGCTTCTAGAAGCCTTTTGATTTAAACCTTTAATAACATTACTAATTCATTTTGGAATATCAGATCTATAGTTTTTATAGACTTTAATTACTGAACATATGGAAACATATTTAATATTTGGTTATTTATTAATAAATATATATATTATTATAGAATCTACTCTTAACATTCTTCTTACTCATCCATCCAAAACGACAGTAGAGTAAACTAATTATCTATTCATTATTGGGGTCTTTATCTAACTTTCTATAACTGAACACGTCAGCCAATTTAACGTTGTCGTCGAATTCGTTTGTGCTACAGAGCTATAACAGAACATTACTATTTACACATTAGGAAGTCAGTAGGAACATTGATATAATGGACTGGTGAAAACTTTTCACCCTCTCGTTCCATTATACCCTATACTATTGGTTTTCGGAGACTATGGTAGAAGATAGATCTGCTTTATTAGCAGTAGATTTAGAGTTGATGTTTAATTGAGTATTCATGTTAGAGGTTATAGTATTACAGTATAATTCCTTGTCCCTCCTTATGTGAATTTATATAGAATATATTTGTTTATAAAATCTATAAATTATTTATCTTGATGACTTGGTGAAAAGGGTTGCTATTTATACCTTTTGGAAAAACGTTTGTCATCTTGAAAACTATCATTTTTCGAATATGAAAACGATCATTTTTCGAATATGAAATGTTGTTAAATAGTTTCCAGAATGTTCTTTGAAGAATGTTCTATTTTAATAGTAATTAATTGGATTTGTAACTTATCAAAATCTCGACTTCTTCTGGTTTCTAGAAACTTCCAACAATTTCTGACCATATCATGCTGGGAATAATATTTTCAAATAATGATTATTAGATAATTAACTTTTTAGTATAACATATTTTGGAAAAATTAAGAAATAGTTTTGCCTCTTTAGCTTAGTGGTAGAGCGTTGCACTTGTAATGCAAAGGTCGCTAGTTCAATTCTGGCAAGTGGCAGTTTTTTTTTGCTTCCTCGAATACACATAGATTCATAAACATTTTTTCACAATTCAATATAATCAAGTACAAAAAAAAACAACTAAATATTCAAAACTGGATGAAAGTATTGGAAGCAATACATAATATAAAAAAATCATACAAATAATGAAACAAAGAAAGAAGTTACCTAAAAAAATATTTCAGTAAACTTCAGAAACGAATCTCTTGAAATTCATTTCCTTTTCTGCTTCTTCTAATCGTGCCGCGAATTATGAAAATTTTAATGGTATTATTTTTTTTTGCTGCCTAGGATGTCTTACTATGTCTCACTAGCTTTTTGAACTCTAGGAAGCGATGAGTCTAACTTCTCCTTCTAAAAATTCGATCATCAGTAATTAAAAAAAGTTAGTTAGGCTAGCGTCTCTTTGTAAATGTCAACAAAACAGACCAGTAAAACAAATTTTCGAATGAAAAAAAAAAAAAATTCTTGAAAAATAAAACCTACTTTTCTTGTAGTGAATTGTCTGCTAATAACTGAAAAGTATTTTAATTGAACCTGATGATGGAAAGAAAAAGACTTAACAGTAGATACCATTGCAGTACTCTTAATGTGATGACAATTTTCTGTTTAACATCTTATTTTTATTCACGATCTTGCAATGCATGAACTTAACTCACTGAACGTAAAATACACACATTGAATATTAATTAAAGTTAATTGTCATATCTATACCTTCTTATACATTCATTCCTCTTAAGAACTACTGACCTTATTCGCTTTTGCTCATCGATTTATATTTTACTCGAGATGCTTTTCTTAAACATTAAGATAGTTTATTTATGAAATTCATCGTTATTCAAAATTTCAACTTTCACGTAATTTTCTTCAACTATTCATTATTACAGTTTTCATCACTATTTTCATCCAAACTCTCAATGAATTTTTTTTATTCGAAGTGAAAATTTTAAACCTGCTCATTAGTATGAAACTTACATAAGAAGAAATATTAACTATGTACAATTTAAATTAATTTACATCTTGAGTTTTCTTGTTATTTATATTTGTTGAAGTGTTATTTGTTTTATAATTTTAGTTGCAATAAAAGAATAGTGTATATATACATAGGTAAATAATACTAGTGATATTATTATCAATAAGTATTGATATCCAGAGTTAGATCGAAGAACAAGTAATTAGTGCTCTTGACCAACTACATTTACTGGAAGATCCAATACAGGTAATTAAAAGAAACCAATTTATTTACTGAAAATTGTAGCTAGCATGAAGGAAAATACATCTGAGGTTAGATCACCAAAAGAGAAGCATACTTCAAATAAAAAGAGGGTTCATTTCAAAAATGGTAATGAGGCAGAAAGTTTGAGTGAAAGGCCAATAAAGTTAAGAAAACAAGAAACTGAAAGTCCTATAAATGATAAAAATAGTGATAAAGATGATGACCACCTTGAAAAGGAAGAATCAGATGATAATAGTGACGAAGAAGTTTCGAGTGATAACGAGGAAGAAAATGCTCCTACAAATTCCAAACATAACACAACTGCGCAAGATATCCACATCGCAAGAGAAACTGCTGAATTATTCAAATCTAATATATTTAAATTACAAATTGATGAACTTTTAGAACAAGTCCAAATAAAGCAACCCCATATTTTGAAAGTTGAGAAATTCTTGCACAAACTATATGACATCATCCAATCAGTTCCCGAATGGGAAGAACAAACATTAACACAAGTTGAAAGTTATTTTAAAAAAACCTCCACAACCGTGCCATTTGTAGATCCCAAACCAACACCATCAGCAACCAAATATAAATTCAATTACAAAACTCCGTTAGTAACATTAATTGGTTCATTTGCATTAAAAGCTGGTATTTATCAACCACAAGGTTCATGCATCGATGTCTTATTAACTATGCCAGAAGAATTATTTGATAAAAAAGACTTTTTAAATTTTAGATGTTTGCATAAGAGAAGTGTATATTTAGCATATTTGACCCTTCACATTTCTAAATTATTAAAGCATGCAAATATTGATTCATTTATAACATTGGAATATTCACATTTAAACAATGATACATTATTACCTATTTTGAACTTATCGTGTAAGAAGTTGGAGGATGATTCAGATAAAAATTTATCTGAGTACAATTTCTATAAAACTAAATTTTCTATTAATCTGATAATTGGATTTCCACATAATGTCTTTAATCCTAAGAAATTATTACCAAGCAAAAATTGTGTCAGAATAGCAACTTCGGAAGAGAACCCAGTTTTACCTCCAACTCCGTTGTATAACTTTTCGATTTTATCCTCTTCAACTCATGAAATCTATTTAAAATATTTATACAAATCCAAAAAACAAACTGATGCATTCAGAAATGCTACTGTGTTAGGAAGATTGTGGTTACAACAACGTGGTTTTTCTTCTAATATGGCCCACTCTGGTGGGTTGGGAGGTTTTGGAACATTTGAATTCAGCATATTGATGGCTGCACTATTAAATGGTGGTGGTGAGAATGGTAATAAAATTATTTTACATGGATTTTCATCATACCAGTTATTCAAGGGTGTTATCCAATATTTAGCTACCATGGACTTATGTAATCATGGTTACTTACAATTCCATTCGGATAGTGATTCTGATTTAAGTTCAAAATACGTAAAAGAAGGGTTTCAAACTCCAACTATCTTTGACAAATCTACTAAAATTAATATTTTAAGCAAGATGACTATCTCTTCATACAATGTTCTAAAAAAATTTGCTCAAGAAACTCTATTGATGTTGTCTAACATAGTCCAAGATCAATTTTCAAATATCTTTTTAACAGATGTCGGTAAATTAGATAACATTAAATATGATTTATGTTACAACATCAGTTTTTCAAAATCTACAATGGCTAATACAGTATCACATTTATTTAACAGCTTTGGTTCTATGGAAAGAGTAAAGTTTGTCACATTTGAGAATTATCTTGTTCACAAAATAACAACAATAAGTAAAATTGCTTTTGGTGATAGAATTAAGTTAATCGAAGTCGAATTAGTTGGTCAAAATCACAAATTCCCAATTACCAAAAGAAAGCCTTCCCCAGTGGCACATGGTAATTTAAATTTCAATTTTATTAAGTTAAAATTGATAACCAATGGATCAGAAAGTGAAAAAGTTGTCACAAAGGGTCCAATATTTTCTGAGCAACCTACTCAAGAAGCTATTGCATTTAAAAATTTTTGGGGAGCAAAATCATCTTTACGTAGATTCAAGGATGGTTCAATTACACATTGTTGCATTTGGTCCACGTCAGCTAACGAGCCAGTTATTACTACTATATTGGAATATATATTGAAGACTCATTTATCCGATGGTATTCAAATTTCCGACAACTTTACAAAGCAGTTTCATGAGTTAGTGCCTTTACCAAATTTACCAGCAAGTTCTAAGACTTCTATCTTAAATCTATCAAGTTTCTATAACTTAAAGAAATCATTTGACAGTTTATATAAGATTATTTTTAAAATGAATTTGCCTTTGTCTGTCAGATCAATTCAACCAGTAGGTCTAGCATTTAGATATACATCTCTATGCCAACCTGTTCCTTTTGCATACTCTGATCCAGATTTTTTTCAAGACGTCATCCTGGAATTCGAAACTTCTCAAAAATGGCCAGATGAAATATTCTCTTTAGAAAAATCTAAAACTGCCTTTATGCTTAAAATTCACGAACAATTAGAGGCAGATTACAGTAATCAATATAAATCATTTTTTACTCGTGATGAATCAATTCCTTATAATACTGAAATCATGACTTTACAAGTTCTTACCCCTGAAGGATATGGTTTCAAATTCAGAGTTTTAACAGAACGTGATGAGATACTTTACTTAAGAGCTATTTCCAACGGAAGAAATGAAATCAAATCTTCTCTAGAAAACACCTTCCTTAAATTCAATGCTAAATATCTAGCTAGTGCAAGACATACCAGGACAATTGAAAATCTATCTCACGCATTTGAATTTTATTCCCCTGTAGTCAGAATATTCAAAAAATGGTTAGATGCACACCTTTTATTGGGTCATTTAAGTGACGAATTAGTTGAATTAATAGCGATGAAACCATTTGTTGACCATGCTCCATTTTTTGTACCAGGTTCTATTGAAAATGGGTTTTTGAAGTTATTAAGATTTTTGAGCAAATGGAACTGGAGAGAAGACCCACTGATTTTGGATCTTACAAAATCTGATGAAGATTTATTAAATTCTATGGATACCAGTATTGGTGCCGGTTCTGAAGTTGATTCTAAAACAATAAAAAAATTGACAGAAAAATTGACATTATCCCAATATAAAAGTATCCAATCTAATTTTTACAATTTAAGAAAGAGTGATCCAAATGGTTTAAATATTCAATTTTTTGTTGCATCAAAGAATGACCCAAGCGGTATTCTATACTCTAGTGATATTCCTTTACCAATTGCTACTAGAATTACAGCTTTAGCTAAAGTTGCTCTAAATTTAATACAAGTTCATGGTTTGAACGAACAAACAATTGATTTATTATTTACGCCTGCTGTGAAAGATTATGATTATGTTATAAGATTGAGAACCCCAACGGCATTAAAATCTTCATCCGGTATATTAGATGTTACTGAATATAAAAACTTAGCAAGTACTAACCTACCATCTAACTTTCCATCAGATTTAACTCAAATGAGTAATCTAATGGATCCAACTTTCCATTTGGTGAAATATTTGAATAAGAAATATAGAAACAGTGTTATACTATCAAGTCACAAATACATTGGTGTCAATGGAGGGGCAGAAGGAAATAAAAATGTAATTACTGCTTTAATAAGACCAATGTTTAAGAAAGAACTAAAATTTAGGGTCAATATTGACGGTAATGTTGCCCCAATTGATCCTGAAATTGTTAAGTTGAATAAAGAGTCAATTTTCCACGAAATAGCTTCTTTTGGTAACGATATGATCGTTAGTTTTGAAACTTATTAAACTTTTATTAGCATACTATTTTATATTTAGTATATAATTCATTTTATAGAAATAATTAGTACATTCAACGTTTATCTTTGTTACTCCATTGTTGCATTATTATCATTAAATAATATATTTTATACATAGTTTTACTACTATTTGGTAAATTTTTCAAGTGTACAGAGACAATATCAATATAACGCATTAGAGCGATTCAAAAAAATAACAAGTTTAAATGAAATGTTTGATGATTCTATATCGAAATAACTAAAAATAACTTAAAAAAAGAGTATTCTTCTAAAGAAGATATTAAAAAATTGTCAACGTATCTGAAGTGATACACCAATATCTGTTAATAAATCGAAATTATTAAATCTTATACAAAAGTCAATAAAACTAAAGGATGAGTACTGAAGACTTAGCTCAAGATACACAAGATAATAGTGAATTGGAAAGGATTTATAAACTAAGGAAAAAGAATTTCCAAAAGAAATTAACCAGTCAATTGGTATTTTTTGGTTATGTATGTATTGCATTTCAATATATCAAGTATGGCTGTTCATTCTGGGTTCTTGTTTACAGATGTCTATTGCAATCAATTCTAACAACCCCTTATCCCAGTGATAGCCAGCTTCGTCGAATCGCACAGAATTCGGCAACACACACTGTTAGCAGTAATGAGTCGACACCGTCAATACCATATTTTAATAATAACATAATGAGACTATCATTGGGCGGTGCAGTCGAAGGGATGCCTGGTGCAGTCGAAGGGATGCCTGGTGCATTTGATGAAACGATTAGCAATGCGACATATCCTTCAGAAGAAGATATTGAAGAATCTGTTGAAAATTTAAAACTTCGTGCAAGAAAAATTCTATTCCATTGGTCTTTTACTTTTAATATTCTATTTATTATTTGGGATTTGATTTTCCCAATAGATTTCCTGGCAAGATTTGATCAAGATAGTTTTCCAGACAATAATTTCAAAAACTTACCATCTCCATATGTCAATTCCCATGGGTTGTTGGCTGGCGAAAAAGGTTATGGATTATTTATACAATTTATAGGCCAATCACTTCCCATTAGTAATTTAAAAGGGAATATTGGACTTGTACTAACTGACATATTGATACTTTGTTGTCAATTTTCATTATTTATATTAACGGCAATTAATTTTGCTTACTTAAAGAGTGATAGTAATGAGAACAATGATTTAGGCACTAGAGTAGAAGATTTAATTCAAAACAATAGCAATGGCTATGATGGAAAAATGATCGTAACTACGATTGATCCACTAAGTGTCATATTGAATGTAGTGAAAGGCTCTAAATATCCTAGAAGTAGTTATTCAGATGTATAGCCATATTTGATTCAAAATGCATGTAATAATTTTAGTTTGAAACTAAAATATTCAATAGATACTAATAGAGAGTTTCTAATTAAGTAAGTAAGTACAATTACAAATAGCATAAGCATACTGATAACAAGTACACAATTTCAAACATTGAGACAACTGACATTTATTATCTTCTTCAATATGATTTACTTAAGGTTTTATCCATATTATATTGAAATTTCTTTTACAAAAATATTATTAAAAACCATATATCATAAAATGAGAATCAGGAATTAAGAAAAAACACTCTCTATCAAAAGATTGACATTTGCATCAATCTATCAGATAATGTAGATAAGTAAAATTTTTGTTTATTCATCATTTTAAAGCCATAATATAATATATGGGCAAAAACTAAACTAAAAGATCAATAACTATTAATAGTTTAGTTTATAGAAATAGGATAGATCAACAGACTTCCTTGACCTAGATTCATCAACGTATTTTTCTTCAATGGAATGTACTAAACAGTTGTGAAAACTTTTGACAATTCTCATTAAAGTTTGAAAGATAACTAGGTTTTTTTCAACTATAACATATAAATTTTATTAATTGTTTAACTAAATAGATTAAAACGAAACCTTTCTTAAATATTGTTTTCAGAATAACAAATAATTATATATGAGATAAAATTTTTTTTGTATTTTGCTTTTATTATATATATTTTTTTTTCAATATCTATTTTTTTAATATGTTGAAAAAGAGAATTCCGCAGTACTTCAATGAAGTCTGTATCGTCTTGGTTGCAGTAAAAGAAAGTAGACAACTGCTGTTATAAAACATTGCAAGATGAACTTTTACATATAGACCTTGCATAGGGTTCAACATTTGTTGATAATTTTTGATCTTATTAAGAATTAATTAGAAATTTATTCATCCAGTTTTTATCTTGGATTAACTATATAATAAGTCAATGACAACAAATCAAGTAAATAAGTTTAGAAATATCTAATTGAAAAACCACAATATCAAAAACATTCTTATATATATTCAATCTTCTTCAAACATGTGTAAACGTTCTTGTTAAAATCGAACATAATCGTCCCGCCATCTTCATCTTCTTATCTCTCTCTCTCTATCAGACGTGTCTTACAAAGCAGATAGTTTTCTCGATGTATTAATTAACTTGTATTTGCTGTAGAAAAGACATTTGATAATTATAATTAATCTTTTTTTTAGTAACTTTAGGATCAATAAGTTAATTAACCAACAGTCGATTCGAACAAAATGACAACAAGAATGTAAGCTACTCTTGCCAAATCATCTCATTTTTAACATACGTGATGACGCATTACGGCTGAAATTTCTTAAAATATTCACAATGTTTATCAAAATTTCCATTTTAGTACATTTACCATCCGAAAATAGCACCATAAGCGTATGAAAGAGGAAATTTGACGGAATCTGTAAAACGTTTAATAAAAAATATTATTTTGGAAAAAAATTACAATAAATAATAAATACCCACATTAAAAAAAGAAAGAAATTCAAATATGGACATGTTTTTAATCACATCTTACTTAGATTTGGAAAATAATGAAGTGATTATATTATTTTGAAAACTTTATTAATTGAATAAAAGCCTTGGTATATTCTTGTTTTCGTAACAAAATCATACAATGATCAATTTGAGACATCGGTAAACCACACTACTGGAAATTATTGTTATCGCCAAATATATATTCTCTACCTTGTTGAATATAAATTTACGCACTTACTACACTTTATTCATTTATAATATATTATTTTCTTGGTTAATTAAGGATAAAACTTAATTAGAATTGGATTAAAATATTATTTGGGAAAAGTCATACTCATTTAAGAAGGCAAACAGAACTAGATCAAAATCAATCTTTTTTGAAATATGGATAGGTTTATTACACAAGCTGTCCAAGAAGACAACAAGCATGGCAAACTAAAATCGTCGATATTTACGAATAAAAATGATAACAGCATTATTACCAGTGAAGAACAGGCACTGAACGAAATGAATACCAACGGACTGACATATGCTCATGACCAACTTGAAGGCAGCACATTGATTCATTTGAATATCGAAGGGAGTCATTATTATATCACTAAAGATCAATTAATGTCATTACCTGAATCTGTTCTATTATATATGTTTCCACAAGGCATGTTTTTGAATAAAGAAGGTGATATTATTACTAAATTGATGCCTGATGATGAAATTTATATTAATGATTTCAATCCTATATGTTTTGAATATATAATGTCGATTTTCATTCATGCATTCGATAATTACACAAATTTTCCCTTTGAAAAATATTATAATTTACCTAAAAATAATACATCTTCTTTGTCATCTCTTGCCAAAGGAATATTTGGAAAACATGGGACTGGGAATAATGGAGTTTTAGCGAATAATGGTGCATCCTATATAAGAGAATCAGAGAAAGAAATACTTCACGAAAGACCAGCTATAATTGTTTTGAAGGAAGATTTAGATTACTACTGTATACCAAAAGTGAATCTTGAATTTGAAGAAGGAATGGATAACAGAAAACAAAGTAAAATACACACTAAATTTATGCATAAACTGAAAGTGGCTGCAGGCAGCTATTTATTAGATGATAAAGGAATTTTTGGTGGCCTTTTGAATTCAAACCAGATTAAGTACAAGGATAGATTTGATGCACGAAAGAATAGACAAAATAAGAAGCATAGCAGCAGGTCCAGATCGCGGTCTCGTTCTCCTTCAAAGATGAAAGACGGTGCTGGTAACGTTGAGAGACATCTAGTTGACATGCTTGTATCATCAGGGTTCACAGCAGACTCTACTTGGGGCTGCAGAACTTCCGATGAGTTCCGAACAGTCATTGAATCAATATCATTGGTGAGAATATTCAATGAAACGACTGATGAATTTCGGAGAGAATATGACAAGAATGATAGAGAGTGGGAAGAAATGAATAAAGAGAGAATGTTAGAACAACAAAGACAACAGCAACAACTATCTTCTACTGATAGCAATAACAATATTGATCATCCAAGGTCATCGCTTAGTGTCGGTCGCAATTTCAGTCTTACAATGAGTAAACCTCAGTTAACAAACAGTGTATCTCAATATGACATCAAGAGTAACAATACCAAAATGAAACAAACCAAATCCTCACTATCCAAGAGTATCAGTACAAATAATATTAAATTTATAAACCCCTCTAGTGATATCACCCCGCAGACAAGTAATAGCAACAATGCATCTAACATGAACGATAACACTGACACTGACGATACAGATACTATAGTATCCCCTGCGCAAACTTTGAAAGCCTCTATGAATAATGGTGGCGGATCAAGTAGAAAATCTAGATTTTCAAGATTCACGGATACAATGAGGTCTAGATCTTCATCCAGAAATCCATCGAAGACTCGACAACCAACATTTAATGAGAGACCTACTTTATATGAATTAATGTCTAAACCCGAGATTAATTATAAATTGTTGCTGTTTTGGAAGAAGCCAGCTAGAAAATGTTGGTGGAGTGAACTTGAGATAGAAGTTGAAATTGAAATACCATGTGAAGTTAAAAAAGCCGAGAATGGTATTTATGATGACACTATAACATTGAAAGATTCTAAAGATTCTAAAGAATCTAACCATCATGTAAATAAAGTGAAAATTCCCATTAAAATTCATATACGCAGAGTCTGGACCCTAGAATTAAGTTTGATTGGTGCATAATTCCGTTTCACACAACCCCCCCCCCCTCTCTCATCACCCTCAATTCATACACACATTTTATTGATGAAAAGAAACAACACAATTGAGAAAGCATACATGGAAACAAGAGGGTACTCATAAAACGTACATACATAAAATAAAAATAAACAATAATAGATACAATATTTTAATAAATTCTTGTTCAAATTAATTTAATCCGAACCATCATTCATTGCAATTAAAATGAACCAATTAAAATCATAAACAGCAACTAGGAACATGATGAAATTAGAAGCTATTTTAATTGTTTGGTTATTTAATTTGAAGTTACATTTGAATTGGACCAGTATGGGATTTAAATTAGAAACCTAATTAGGAAATAACCATAAAAACACTAAAGAGCCTTTTCTTTTTTTATTTTTTTTTTTGCTTTAGGAATATTTTTTCAGTTTCATATTTAGAATGACTGTAAAGAGAGAGAGAATATGTAAATCCTTCTGCTATAATGGGAAAAAAAAAAATCATATGATCAACAAATTATATAGTAACAGGAAACTGATAAATAATCTTATCCAAGTAAAAACACTAACAAAACATTCATATGCTCTCTATGTTTGAAACTATTAATCTCTCTCTCTCTCTCCCTCGTCGTTCCATCAGCCCTATTGTTACAGGTTACATATCAATTAGTTGAATATACATACTTTTGTGTTTGAAAAAAGATCAAACAAACATAAGATAATCATCTAATTCCTTGTTACTATAGAATCACTTACTGAAATAAGAACGGTGTGGGTGAAAGGGCAACCAAAAAAAAAAGAGTTCATATACTGTAAAAAGACAATACAACATTATTTTATTAAATCAAGTGATGTTAAAAAAAAAAAAAAGTGAGCTGATATCAGTAACTCTTTCAACTCACCAATTATTGCCAGTTACAGTTACACATACCTCTTTCCTTCTACGTATTGTATGTAAAATATATTCACAGGACCATCGATATACACAGTTCAAGATAATTCAAAGATTCCCATCACCATACATATGCATGATATGTCAAACTGGGAACTGTTGTTATTAATCTCAAGTATTTACTTAACCCTTTGGTACTCTGTTTCTAGCCTGTATATGTATCTGTATCTGTTTCTATTGCTGTTTCGGTTACTCACTTACATATATAGTTTCGGTTACTCACTTACATATATAGTTTCAATTTAACAATACAAATACATTATTCAATACATTATTCAATGCATTCATGTGATGATGTTGAGGATGATTCATTGTGAACTGGAATTTAGCGATGTAGAAATATTTCTTTTCTCCCCTCTCTCTGCGGTGTTTTTATATAATATTTCTAAAGATTATATTTTTTTTAAACGTTTTCAAGGATTATCTCTCGCATATCAATACTTCCATATATATTATATATGGATGTGCACCGTTTTCTGTTAAGATCGCAAGAATCTGCAACAAATTAATTCTTAAAAAAGTTTTACGACAGTAAGGAAACAAGCACAGCGTCCTATTTCAGCTTAATAACATATCACCATATTAAAAAAATATATATAGTATACAAAAAAAAAGATTTCTCTTGTCGTAAAAATAAATTTTACACAACACTTAAATTTTAGATGATAAGAAAATGATATCAGGAACAATTAAACTCTTTATACTTTTAATATTAATTCATTTCATTTTCTTATCTTTAATTGACACATCTTAAAATTTATACAATACTTTAATACAAATATATATATATACAAAAGGGTCTCCATTTATATATAAGATCATTGATTTTAATTATTATCATATTTGCAAAGAAAAGAATTTTTTTTTTTTTTAAACCTTTTTTTACTCAACTTATTCATATATAGTAAGAAGCTAAAAAAACATCAATATAATAACAATAAAAAGGAACATTTATCTTTTCGGAATATAAGGTGCCTCCTATAATTTAAAATTAATTTTTTTTTTTATTATTTTAACTTCCGAATATAAATACAAACTATTACTACAATATAATAATCTGCATAAGTTTTTTGTTTTTAATGGTATAACTCATGCAATTGTACTTAAGAATATCAAGAATCATGACTACAATCATTATACAAAGATTCACACAATTACTTTCGATAATATTCAAAATCTACCAATACAGTTGTCTTTGTATGGCATCACTTATTGTTTTGCCTGTGCTGTCGTTATATCTATTAGATTTCTCGCTTTATTTATTTAGAATTGCTAAACAATTAATAAATCAGAGTAAGTTTATACAAGATTTTAAATCGAATTATTTATTGGCAACGAAATGGGATAAGCATAAAAATAGAATTATAAACACAAACTTAAGTATTAGAACCAACAAGAACGATAAGATGACAAAGAATCAAAATGTGAATAATGAATCTACTGAGAATCAAAATAAAAACCATTTCTTGCTATTTGATTATAAGAAAATATTTAGTCATAATGACAATAGATCATCTGCTCTAATGCATAAAACGTCAAGGTTTATAAACTAACACTCTCAAAGATACATTTATAAAAAAAAGAAAGATAGAAAGCTTTATCAAAGTTACGAAGGATCTTCAATATCACATTCAATCATTCATCCATTAAGTCAGTGAAAAATTTCTACTAGAAATAATAACTAATCCATTGCATAATAATGTGTTTCACATATCACATAAAAAAAGATAAAATACTCATAACAAAATAATAGAAGAAGTATACAATAGAACTTCCCATCAATATATTCATCAATATATGTATAGTATGATACTTGAACCTTCAAATCACGACTCATACAGTCGAAACATGAATTTTTCTTCCATACATACATACATATATATATATATATATACATTTTTTAGCTAGATAGACATTACTTTTGATAATATCAATAAATTTAAATTCTAGAAGTTCATAAAGTTCATTATTACAACTGTTATTATACATTCAGAGTTGATTATAAAGAGGGTCGACACATATAAAAAAAAATACATAAATAAAAAAAAAGATGTGATGAGTTTTGAATCTTGAAAACTAGTAGTTTCTTGACATAATATTAAAATATATAAAAATATTACATAGTATAATATTATATTATTATTATTGTTTGTTATTATTTATTAATTATTAAAAAAAAGGATATTAGTATTTTTTTATGAGAACAACAATATGAAAAATAAAAATGAATATTTTTAAATCATAATTGGTTCTTTTTTAATTTTATTATGATTAAATGTTATACTTATGAAACATTTATAATCTATTCTTCCTTTAGGACGGTGTAGATAGCGTATAACATACCTGGGAAAAAGATACAGATAGTTAAAACGATATCAATCATACATTCTTTACCCCAACCTTTAACTAAAAAGACAGAGATTGGTGGTAAGAAGACGGCTAAAACTAAGTTGATAATCTTTGAAGAGTCCATTGCGTAAAATAAATATAATAATTTGTTGTTGTTGTTTTTGTTTGTGGTTTATTGTTGAAAAGGGGAAAACAAATTAAATAATAAATACAAAAAATATGTATAGTAAGAATGAAAAAATTTAAGTTACAAAGATACAAAATTGAAAAAAAAAAAAAGAAGAACAATAGATTGTAATTAAACGGGGACTATTTATATATAAATTTTTTTTTTATTTTTTCTGCTATTACACTTTCATCACAAAATAAAACAATCAATTTTAAATAATTGGATACTTGAGAGAGACACATTAAAACAATCGAAGAAATAGATAAAAACTCTACATATATTATTTTCAAACATCCAATTCCATACCAATTCAATTGTAAGAAATAAAATACCTTAAGTGTCAAGAAACAAACGTTATATTTTTAGAGATAGTCGAGATGAGATGAGATGAGATGAGATGAGATGAGATGAGATGAGATGGAGTTTGTATGGTAACTTATTAATTAGCAATACAAAAAACTCAGTATATAGTAATAAATAAGTAAGTAAGTATCTAGAGAGATATATATCTCATATAAACAAGAAAAGTTTTTAAAGTTACAATAATTTCTAATTGCATGTTATTATTATTATTATTATTATTATTATTATTATTTATTTATTTTTTTTTTTTTTTTTTAACTGTTTCGATTGCTGGTCCCCTTTTTTCTTTATACTTCTTTGTTTTATTATCTCACATAGACTATTCTGTGAAATATATATAGAAATGATATGAACGTATATAGTAATTGAATCTCTCGCTTTTGTTCTTCCTTAGTTTCTGATATAAACTATATGATTTAAACAAAAAAAAAATTAAAATGCGAATAATTTTTTTGAATTAAGAGGCTGCGATTGTGCACAGTTTTCTGAAATGTTTTCTTTTTTTTATTAAAATATATTTATTTAAAAACATTTCAGAACAATTAGAAACTATCATACAACGATAACGATAACGCAGAACGCAGCCTCAGCTTATTCTTTCTTTGTGTGCTTGCTTTCCTTCTGCAGTGGTTTTATTCTAAATTTCGGGGTTGTTCAATACCAGGAATTATTAGAAAAAAGAAAAGAACAAGCGAACGGTATATACGTACGGTAAAACAAGTACAAAGGTGTTAAATTTTTTATGAAAACATCTCAAATTTTAAAAGAAACAAAAAAAGACAAGACATATCCCAGTAGAGAGAGAGAGAACAAGAAAGGTAAAAAAAATCAATAATTAAATGGGATAGTATTCAATATTTTTTTTGTTTCTCTGTTTGTTCTCGAGAGATAGGGGTATTTGTTAAACAATACAGCAAGAGATGGAAAGAGGGAAAGAGGGAAAAAAAGAAATACAGACAGAACTTGATGTCTTCACAAAAAATATACACCTATCACCGCATTTAGCTGACAACTATCACAATAAGAAATACAAATATATATTTTTTTTGTTTTATTTTTCATTTCTCTCTATTTGTACGTCTGTTTATCACACGAATTGTTCTTAATTGAAATTAAAAACAATTCAGGTTATTCCTCTTTTGTATAATATATACATATACATATATTTACAACATACACATATATAGAAATTAATCTCCGAAAAAAAACGCACAATGATGATAATAATAATCATTAATACCGTTATTTCTGTTCGTGCGTTTCTCTGATTCTGTTATCGACATTGCCAATTGTCAATTGTATACAATCAATTGGTGTGCGTATGCGTCTGTGTGTATGTCTTTCTGTACGTTTCTTATTTTTTTTTTTTTTTTTGATTCTCCTTGAACTGTTCTGCATATTAATTACAATCAGAAATTATTTTTGATTGTTTGTTTTTATTATAACTCCGAATTTCTTCTCTTAACTTCTCTCAATGGATAGAGATTTTTAGCATTCAAATTTTCAAGAAATTTTTCTTTTTTTTTGTTTTTGGTAATCAAAATAAATTTGTTTTCGTTATTACTTATTTAGGAAAATTATGATATGTTATTATAGATGTAGATTAATACTGTATTGTATATACACAATCGATCTCCATAATGTAATGTATTGTATATACAACTTATGTAAAGAAATCGAATTCTTTGCTTTTTGTTTGAATTCTAATGTATTGATGTTCTCTAAGATTGGGATGGGAAGGGGGGGAAAGGGCAGTGGAGTCAGCAAGGAAGTATGCATTCCCATGCTTTTTCTCTCTCAATCTTTTAGTACTTTCTTAACAATTTCTTCAACTTCATCCCAATCATCAGTCTTAACACAAGTCATCTCCATATCACCAAAATATTTTTTAATATTAGTTAAGACACGGTATGATGATTTGTCGTAAATAAACGAAATCGCAACACCTTTTCTACCAAATCTACCCGTTCTACCAATTCTATGAATGTATGTGGCTGGGTCGGCTTCACCATTTAGTGTTGTTGGTAAATCGTAATTGACAACCATTGACACTGATGGAATATCAATACCACGCGCTAACACATTGGTGGTGATTAACACTTTAGATCTACCTTCTCTGAAATCATCAATCAATCTATCTCTATCAGTACTAGTCAAGTCACCATGTAATATAGACACTTGATGACCTTCTTGTTTTAATTTACCGTACAACAGGTTGGCAGTCTTCTTTGTCGAAACAAAAATAATTGAGGAACCGATAGTCAAAAGACCGTATAACTCGGTTAAGACTTCATATTTATGTGCTTCACTATTACAGTCCATGTATAATTGTTTAATTGCACTGACATTCACTTCATTTCTCTTCAATTCTAATGTGTTCGCTTGAGGGACAACTTTCTTCGCGTACTCTCTTACCGCTTCATCAAATGTAGCACTGAAAAGTACTATTTGTGCTGTTCTAGGTAAAAATTTCTTGACACGAATGCACTGATCACCCAAACCTTGCTTGTCTAACATGTTATCCGCTTCATCTAAAACGTATACTTTCACACGGCTGACATTAAGTTGTTTTCTACGCATCAAATCTAAAACAGTACCTGGGGTACCAACAACAATTTGAGCATTAATACCTTTGTTTTTTTCGTAAGAATCTGGGACAACTAGTTGAGATGTAATTTTCGTAAATTTACCCATTTCTTGAACGACTTCTAAAGTCTGCCTGGCTAATTCTCTGGATGGTGCCAGACAAATTGCCTGTGGTAAATCGACACTTTGATCAACACGACTTAACATGGTTAAAGAAAATGCTGCTGTTTTACCGGTACCAGATTGTGATTGAGCAATCATGTTTTTTGGTGGGTTACTCAACAATAATGGAAGTGCTTTTTCTTGGATTTTAGATGGTTTTTGAAATTTCATAGCATAGATACCTTTCAATAATTGGGGATCTAACCCCAAATCTTCAAAAGATTTTGCACTAAACAATGGGGAATTTAAATCTGCTTGCAAGTCTGCTAGCTTAACCGTAACTTCATATTCTGATTTAATCAAACTAGAATCTTCTTCCTTTTTTTCGGTCTTTTTTTCGATCTTTTTATCTCCACTATTCTCTACAGATTTTTGTTCTTTAGTTGGCTCTTCTTTAGATAATGATTCAATTTTATCTTTTTGATCCTCTACATTCTTCTTTTTTTCGTCATCGATTTTTAATGAAGCCAATAAGCTGGCTGCATCCTTTTTATCTAGAGACATGCTGGACTTTACTTTATTTCCTTGGTATTTAAACTATAAATCAAATAAGTAATAGCAGTATAGTTAATGAATATCTAAATTATATTCAATTTTTGTTAATGAACCATTCGAGGTACCTTCATTTCAATTATATGGTCTCTGGATACATACATTTTTGCTGATACCAGTTTTAGAGTATTTCACTTTTTTAAATAATTTTTTTTCTCGCCAAAAATTGTTAAATAACGTTTATAACGGGTAACTAAAAACTTAATTAATATTTTATTCAAAAATATTAAAAAATATACTCCGAAGCGGGGAGTCGAACCCCGGTCTCCACGGTGAGAGCGTGATGTGATAGCCGTTACACTACATCGGAATTGTACTTGTTGTGTTTTGTAACAGTTCAAAGGCTAGAATTGCCTGTACCACTTGAAAGGAGACGACTCTAATACACGTTATGAGACGATCCTAATACACGTCTGAAACGAGTCAAAAAAACAGGTTAAATAAAAACGTATAAATAGGGACGATAATTCAACCAACTTGAATTATCTTCCATATGAGTTTATATAATTATTTATAATGTAAAT
>JAJLTH010000118.1:0-30304 GCA_030568035.1 Tetrapisispora nanseiensis
TCCCGAGACAAGGACCGAACAAGGAGGAGAGTTTATAACATTGATACCTCCGTCATCATCTGTAGCCTTTACAATCTTTTGATATATTTTAGTTGTCCAAGTCCATATGTCACTACTTTTATCAATGAAGATGTTATTCACAGAACGGTAATTTTTGTTCAAAACCCCACCATAATAGCAGGAACCGAATATAGATAAATATTTAATAGCATCAAGAAATTTACGAAATTTATTTTTTGAAAGTAAAAGTGGGCTAGTTTTTGTCATATCTGCCCACTCAAAACAAGATATTCTTAACAGCAAAGTCCAAAGATGAATATTGTCGTCTTTAGACAAGATAGCTAACATCAATTTGGCTAGTACATCATCATTACGAAGCAAACATTTCCCTAATGAATCGAGTTCATCGAGGTTTTTGCATATGATGGTTTTAGAAATAGGTAACTCAGCAAAAACCGAACATAAAAATAAAAATGGGGCAACTATCTTGGCATAGTCAGATATAGTGTGAGGTTTTAGGACCGGTGGAAAAAGTTGATCATTACTCGGGTATTGGAATGTTGAGACAAATTTTGAACGGGTATATTTGAAATCGACTACCCTGTAATATGAGAACATCAATTCTCTACTTTTTGTTTGTCAAATATCTTTATGTTCTCCATACAAATGTAATATTTTTAAATCTGCATCAGTAAAACTTATAGTTGAAGCTCGCATAATGAGTTCAAAAAATGAGTTATCTTTTTCATGTGTAATATAAGAATTTAAATTAATATTAACCAAGTCTTCAATTTTATAATATATCTTTATAATATATCTTTATAATATATCTTTAAAATTCTACTACGGTGAAAAATAACAAGACTGTACAGCAAGTCGTCAAACATGATATAGTAATATTTGTCAAGAGTACCGATGGAAGTTGTGATTGAAGAGAATAATAAAATATGTCGACATACTGAGTTTTAAATGTTCACATAGTGAAAAAATGTACTTGAACGCATTACAAGGCACTGAAGTGATGAGCCTAATAATAGGGTTCCACAAGTTTCATTGTTAGGTGTGGTGATGGCAACGTATAAAATTCCTGAAGTTACATTGCGAAATTGAACAATATAATCGATGTCATTTGTGTCATCCCTTAATTGCAATCTGGCAGAACTGTTGTCTAATATAATACTACCATCTGAAACTAATTTTGTTTCTATGCCAGCATGTAAGTTACCCAAGCCATCAGTGCGATCGCTAGTGAAAGAACGGTTTTTTTATTAAAATATCCATCAAGCAATTCCCCATGAGGTCCTAACCCGCTATGCCAGCCCATTGATCCAGTTACAACATTCTTAATTGCTCCTGTTACCAAATCATATATGCCATCTCTACAATCAGCATTATTAGGATCTTGATGCTGAGCCTTACAAGCATCGCATGTGTCTTGCATTTTTTTGAATCCATCTAATCGGCCCTCCATCTGATGCAAGATAAGAACCCTACCAGGCAACTTTAATCAAAACAGGGTTAGAGGCATCAAAGTATGCATAAAGCCATGAGGTGGTAATTAAAGAAATTTCATCGTAATAAGGAAACGATGAGGAAGCAAAACTTAACACAGTAAACAGATAAACTATGACATTAATAAATTTTATGTAGAAGGATATTTGGATAGAATCAATTGTTTATTTATGAAAATTAAAGCCTAAGTTTCATTTCTTACTCGTTCGAGTTTTTTGTTTTTTAAATTTTCATTTTATCAAGAAGAACGATATATTATCATTCTTTCTACGACGAATACTAAGTGCCAAAAAATATTCTGGGATCTTTTAACAGTATACTAATAGAAAAAACATTATATGTGCTATAAACCAACCTTTTTACTAGTATATATATAAGGATGCATTTTTTTCTGCATTAAAATATTCCTTTTTATGACATACAATGTAAGTGCTTAAACTTAAAACAAATACAGCAGATAATATACAAAATGGATAGATCACAAAGTGAAGAATTACTGAAATCGTTAAAAAAGTTTATCATATTTTTGCTGGGTGCTTTTCTCTGCATTATAATATTGCAATTTATTACCATTGGCGACATTGCTAGTTTACAATATGATCTGAGAGAGAAAAAGGTAGACAATGAGTTTTCCAATAATAAAAACTGATGCTTTTTTAACTATACGTAGTGTGGATAAGGAATCGCCTAAAAATTTAAACGTTTATTTCAGTAACTATTTTATTACCAATTTCTCCGAACCGATCGTCGAAAATGTAAGTACACCTAAAAATCCCTTTGATAATGGAACTCACACTTTATCGTCCAGAAATTACTTGTGGTGGGGACTGAATGCAGTAAAGACGACTGAGACAGGGTTTCAATTGAAAGGATTAATAGAATCTTGTAGAGATTGGTCTAATGGAGGGCAGAGTGGGAAAAGTGATTGCGTCTGGGGTGCTATATCAACTGCAATTACACTGTGTATGTTAGCAAATACTGCCTACGAAGCTTACGCTGTTTTCGGCACTGCTCTTTCCATTGCAAGTGGTCTTCCTGCAGTCACACACCGTTCAGAGGAAATACAATCCGTTGTATCTCAACTAGACACAATGAACCAGATTTTAACTAATTTTACAGGATTACCAGTTGCTGCTGTTTTGAATGCAGATGGAACTCCTGTATTGAATGACCAAACTGGTTGGCCTGTTCATGTTGTAGCTGGCCATAATGGTGTTTGGCATCATGTATCACACATGTCTACAACTGGAAATAATACGGGTGCATTCCGTGTAGCAACATCGCAGATAATTAGATCCGCAAAACGAGATGAACAATTTAATTTGGGGAATTTTAGCCAGGGTGGAATTGAAATCTATTTTCATTATTTTGTTGTCCATATAGTTGTTGACGTAGTCGGCGTACACAAAAATTAATATTAAACAAGGTAAGCATGTTATTAGATAAATCACAATTAGCAGAGTTATATAATAGCATGTTCTGGTAGAGCTGAAGATCTAGATCCGTATCTATTTTTCTTATATATATATATATATATGGGGGTTATTACGTTTTTATATTATTACACATGTTATGGAGAATGTAAACGACTCATCTTTCCATCTAAATAAGATATTAACCGATGATTTATGAAATAATTTGACTAGTTCAAAATAATATCCAACCAAATTAACTACCTTTTAATGGAATATATTTAGTCAAAGTTTTATTTTGTTTATTAATTGTCATCTTAGAGTCTTTTTAGGTTACAATTGTAAATTATAAATTCCCCATTGATTCTTTAATATAGACTATATAATAAATAAGAAACTAGATAACAGAATATTTAACAAATCCATGAATTATCATGTTCGACAATTCGACGCTTTTTATATCATTTCATTTTGTCACGATTATAAACACTCAATCGTCGAGGGTTGGATTAATTGATTATAAGCAGAATGCCTCTGTTTCATTACGTTAGTTCTCAAAGCCTGGTTAAATTATAATCGGTTTTTTGTTTCAAGGTAAAATTACAGTAGGAAATATTATTATTCTTTATTCCTACGTCATCCTCAATAATCTAAAACATCTTATATTTTCAACAGTAATATGGGTATATAGTAGAATATAAATACTGTAGATGTTGTTAGGTATCAAGAACTAACGGATACAAAATTGTAGGCAATTGAAGTTATTTATTAAATACTAATGGATGAATGAGATATGCGGAATATATTTTGTACCAAATATATTTTGTACCAAATATAAGTTAACACAACAATGCATAGTTAGATATATCACTCAAATATTTAGGTGTCAAATATTAATCCCAAAATAATTATCGACGCCCTTGTGCACCATCGTGATCATCATTGCAATAATTGTCAACACCACCATATGTATTAAAATAAATCTCACCATGCAAGGCATTTCCTGTACTTGAACCAACACCAGGGATGTCGTCATAGTCTATTGTTTCACCTGCTTTGGCATCAACAGCAGAAATGCAATATTTCCAATCCCTATTAGCAGATATCCAATTTTGTACTTGCCCTTCAAAATATGATAAGTCCTCATCTCTTGGTTCGTTATTTTCCCAAATAGAACATAAATCAGAGTTTTCCATTATCATAGTTGTAAGATAACCAACTGACTTCAAACCCATCAGTAGGATACCCATCTCGCTTTGTATATGTATAGTTATTAAAGTTCGGTACACCAGGTTTTGCATCAACAATTAAATTTGAAAGCTCTTCTGGAGAATGAATGTAGGAAAGAGTAACATGATTACCTAATTGAGATGAAAATACAACACCATTTGCAACTGGCTGTTCAGATCTCTTCCATGAATCAGATGTTACTTGAACTGTATGATGAAATATCAAAGTTCCTGCTTCCCCTCCTAATTCGAAGGTGCCATTTGAATGAGACAAAGGGTCAAAAATCATTGCCTAGCCCTTATGTTCCTTAACAAATGGTCCTCCTCTTTTAGTTGCAGATCCTGCAGCATTAGATGCAGCAAAAGTGGCTACTCCAACTGTAACTACACTGACAACTAGTGCAGCTATTGGGGCACATTCACCTCCTGTAAACAATAAACATACTGATGCAACCAACCCAGGTTGTATTGTACTGCCAGCAGCAATAACACAACCAAAAACAACTCCAAATGTATTCCAGTTCCATTTTGATTTTTTTAATAAGTTTTGCGAGTTGCTTAGTATAACTGCTTGAGATCCCAATGCAGTGCTCTTCATAACTCGATTATGAGTTGGAAACAATAAAAAGATAGCTAAAGTAATAATAAAACCTACGAGAATAATGTGTCTAATATACCTTGAAGACATTTTGTTCTTAATATATAACCAAGTAGAGCCCCAATTAGACTCTACTGGATTATCTTTCATTTTTTCAAAAACATCCATTTTTTTGTTTGTTACTTTGCTTACCCTTAGGAGAAAGCAACTGTCCTCTTTAAAAGATATTCTTAAGATTGTTTTATAACTTCAAATCGTAACTTTGTATAGTTCTTGATATATGTCTGTGATTCAAAATAATAAAGAAAATATTGATCCCTTTATGAGGTTACGAGATTCATTTTTCTGTGTAAAAATTTGGTCGAATGTCTCAGAATCAGATCCAATTGCTAAATTCTACTGATGTTACTAAGAAATATCCGCGGAATTATTATTTTCCCAACCGCAAGGAAGCAATTCGAAAATTGAAAAATGTTGCTAATAAAATATCAACAAAAACGTCAAATACTATAAGAATATAATATATTGTTGAAATATCGGTAATAATTTAATTTGGAGCAGACTGTTGAAATTTGTATCAAACTGAAATATCAATCAGATTATTTTTAGATGATATAACTACAGAAGTTTTTAATTAGTATCAATAGTCATGCACCTCTAAGTTAGACTTCTATATAATTATAATATTTACCGTATATGTGAGATATGTGGGTAAGCAATAAATAAATGAGACCAATTAAATGGTTTTTATCAAGAGATGCTACCAATTATACCCAGTCACTGCGTCAACGTTGGATTGTTTTAATTTTCATTATAATCTATTGCAGCCTGTTTGCTTGGAAGCTTTTAAAATCGAATTATTTTATAAATGTTAAACAAAAATAATTGTGCATATCTTTCTTATCAGTTTTAACTCTCATATTATCCTTTCTGTTGTAAGAAGTGTTTATTGGGTTAATATTGTGCCCCTCACTGAAAGTGGCCGCTTGAGCGACAGTATTATTGTTGTTCTTAGTGATTGATTGATTCATATTGATTCCTGTGTGATATTACAATTATATAATTCATTAGTTTCTGTATATTGAAACGTAATATAAATAAATATATATTGAAGATTTGAAAATTCCCAAAGTCTGAAATCATCCTTCCTTTTATACCTCTCAAAGTTTCATAATGAGCTTCAAAATCAAAAGCTTCCAGGAAATTCCAGCAGTTTATCTATTTTGTTACTTCGAGATTTCTTAGTAACATTAGCAACATTCAGCAATTGAATCTGATAGGGAAACAGGCAACCAATTTTTATGCAGAATGATGACTTTTGTAATCTCATAAAAGACTATCTTTCAAAGCGTGCAATTGTTTTTCTTAAAGGTAAACAAATTAACAAACAGAAAAAGGGATGCATTTGAAACAAAGAGTGACAATCCAGTAGACTCCAACTGGGGTTTTGCTTGGTTATACGTTAAGAACAAAATGTCTTCAAAGTATATTAGACACAGCATTTTTGGAGGTTGCATCATTACTGCAGCTATGTTTTTTTATTGTTTTCGACTAACAACCGAGTTATGAAGAGATCGGTATCGGCAGCCAAAACACTTATACTAAACAATCCAAATAGGTTATTAAAACGATCTAGATGGAACTGGAGTACAGCTGGAGTTGTTTTTGGTTGTGTTATTTCTCTTCGAAATGTAATTTAATCTGGATTGATTGCTTCATTCTGCCTACTCTTTACAGGTAATGTATTTCCAGCATATATGTATTAGTTTCCGGTGTAACTACAGTTGCTGTCGTCACGTTTGTTCCATCTAAAGAAGCAGGAAAGGAAACTAAATGAGGAGGGTCATTCTGCAAGACTCTCATGGGTTAAATAATGTTTGTCGACTCTTGGCCTCACTCAATTTGTATCTTCAAATTAGGAGGAGAAGCAGGAACTCTAGTATTTCTCTAAATTGTTAAAGTGATATATGATTCATGGAAAGATCTGAACGTCCAATAGAAAACGGTGCTGTATTTTCAACCTATTTAGGTAATCATGTAGCTCTTTTGTACATTCATTTTATGGATGAACGTTGAAATTGAATTTCAGTGGACAACCTGGTGTGCCAATCTGTAATAACTATATATATGCAAACTGAGATGGGTATCCTACTTATAATTTTGAAGTCAGTTAGTTGTCTTGCTACTAACATAATGGAAATTATTATTTGCGTTCTATTTGGGGGGAAATGAGCCGAAAAATGGTGACTTATCCTATTTTGCAGGGCAAGTACAAAATTGGATTTTTGCCAATAGATTGGAAACATTGCATCTCTGTGGTTGATGCTAAAGCAGGTAAAAGAATAGACAATCATGATAGTTCTGGTGTTGGATCAGGTACAAGAAATGCCTTAGATGGCAAGATTTATATTAAAATATATAATACTGTTGATAAGTATTGTAATGATGATCATTATGGTGCTCAAGAGAAACAATAATTGTTTTTCAACTAATAATAAATACTTGAATTATTGAGTGCTGTATTTAAGCATGAATGATAACTATGAAGATTTATTGAGGTCAGCAATTATCTTTGTTAAATGAATCATTCTGATTTTATCATGACAAAATATCTATTTTGGTTTATGTCTCATACTGATATTTATAATTCATGAAACGTATAAATATAACATTGATAAATTAATTTTAACAATTTAATATTTCCAAATTTCTTATTTCATTGTATATTAATATTTTATTATATATTGATATATTATTGTACGATAATTAGAAAACTAAGTTAAACAAAAAATTAAACTACATAATTATCATAATCCAGATAATCTAATAATTATATCCACTTGCTGCGTTAACAAAAGTTATATCATTATTATGACCGTAAAATTGGTAATTATATAAGTATGTGTGTGTATGTGAATTTATATAATGGAATTTGAGAATGGTAATATGTTCTTAACAGAATATATATCAATTTGTGATAACCACTTTAATAAAGGTACAACTTGAACAGTTCAAACATCATCTGTATTTTAGTATATTTACTTGATTATTAGCGGGCTAAAATAACATTAATACCGTCAAAGCAAAAATTCCACCAGTTGATAAGCTAGCTTTATTAATAATAGCACCATTAGAGGAAGTTGAGGAAGATGAGGATGAAGTGGAGGATGATGAAGATGATGAAGTGGCAGTTGAGCCAGTCGCAGTAGAAGAGGCAGCTGCAGCAGAAGAGGCAGATGCAGCAGAAGATGCTGAGGAAGCATAGGCTTCATACTGAGAATGTTTTGATATCATAGAAGATTCAGTTGAATGAGCTGACCAATAGGAAGCGGCAGCTGAAGCATGAGAGGCAGCAGCAGCTGAAGCAGACGCAGATGACATAGAAGCAGAAGAGGCATAAGATTCATAGGCAGAGTGTTTTGAGATCATGGATGATTCTGTGGAATGTGCTGACCAGTAAGAAGCAGCGGCAGCAGCGTGTGAAGAACCAGTACCGTGTGTATAGTAAGATTTACTAGAACTGTCGGCACAAACGATAGCAGAAGTGGCTGCTAGGCTTAAAATGGTTGAAGTTTTCATTTTCTGTAAATAATGTACCTAGATTTTTTCTGGTATTTTTGTTAAAAACTATGCTTTAGTTTTTCTTGATGAATTTAATTCTCCAATCAAATTAATGTTTGATTCTGTTGATTGAAAGAAATGAAACACTTTAAAATAGGAGATTTTATGTGAGATATAAGTCGTTATTATATCTATTTATATACTATATAAATTATTGGGTATGAAGTCCCAAGATTCATATTTACACCTCTTTTTTTGGTTTCATTTAAAACAGATAAATCATAGAATATCCATCTAAAGTCATTACGGTCGGAAGTAATATCAAAATCAGACTAATTAACATATTTGGATATTTTTAAAGGTTCCTACATATTTTTTTTATCAACCAAGTGTGAACTGCATATTCTGCGCCAGAGACTTGTAAAAACTCTAAATGTAAGAAGCAATCACCATCTAATGCTTGGATTAATGAACTTGTTTAACAAATAATAACATATATATTACTAATCATCCAAAGATTATAATAATACGATTAAAATATTTTAAAAATCATTTATGTGCTGTAGGGATTTGTTTTTGTTTCAATAAAATAAGAGATACAAATTACAATATACTCTAGGATCTCTATGAGAAGGTTAATTTATGTAAGAACTTGGTGTTATTTTTTATGTTATACTTTGCTAACTTATTTCACCGACACCTAGAAAATAGATTGACTCTAATAGGCAATTCGGTTATTATAGTATAAAGTACAAATAGAATCTCGTTAACAATAAAATTGTATAAACTTAGGCACTTGTCCATCCATAATCGACATTATAGCAAAATGAAATGATCCTATAGAATAAATACTTGAACATTTAATAAGAATTACTTCGGCACTCTTTTTTTTTAAAATTCAATTTTATTTTCGAGTTTTATATTCGCTTCGCTTCAATAACTGCGAAAAAAATATGAAATGCACCCCATAAAAAAAAGTCAATTGAATTCTTGGCTTCACTGTTACTTGGCAGGTCTTTTTCTTTGATATATTCCTTTGTGAGAGAGTGAGTATGCGGTGTGGTTTATTGTGTTCAAAGATATTTTGCATCTTTTAAACATCGAGAGGCACTATAAATGAGAACAAGAGAAGATTATTTCGAGATATTTCAATTAGAACTGTTTATTTAAAGCGGCAAGACTGTAGGGTGTTTTGTAGGCCAAGTATCGTTAATTTAATATTTTTCAACTTTGATTTATTAGGCGGATACACTAGATCTAAAGAGAGATTATTCTGAATACCCAGAAACAGTACTCGCACTGAATTATAACGAAGATCAATTGAAAAACACATATAAATTATCATGCACCCTAAAATTCTTTAAGTTAGCATCTGCAGAATTTCACATAACTGAGTTTGTTAAGATATTCAACATGCAGAATTATATGTTAATCTAAAGAAGTTTCTAATAGTTAAGAGATATAGCACTAATAACAGTAACTGGAACGGTTTGTATACAGTTGAAAATTTGTGAAAAATACAAACCGTTTCTCAAACACTTCAATAAACCAAAGAATAATTGATTCTTGCAACCTTCTTTCTATTTATTTCGTAAGACATTATTGGACGATTTCAAAAAATATTTAAAAATGACAACACAAGACATGCAGTAATGAATTCATAGATAATAGTATATTCAAGGTGTTATCATTTAAGTTTTAACTATATTTGATTTACTTATTTAGTTTATTTGAAGAACTAACAGTACATCAAGTGAGTTATATTTGCACCTGTTATTACTGATCTTACGTCACCTACCAAAATTAATTAATGATCTCGAAATAAAAAAGAGTCTACAACTTTTTTAATACTATCTATATTTTTAATTGTAATGTTATTGAATGAATAATCACTAATCAAGTTAATCTCATGAGCTAAATATTAGTTAATACAATTCTTATCATGACCAGAATAATAGTTAATCCACAGCATATATGCATTGTTTTAAATAAATATGAGAATTCTAGTTGAAAATAACTTAATAGTTATGATGTTAAACAAATCATTTGAATATCTCAGAAGACATACCTTGAAGCAGTGTAGTCATATGATACACAAGTACGTCATTAAGGTAAAAACAACTCCATTCACATCATTTGGACTAAAAAAATTAAACATTGCAAATTAAACGTTGCAAATATATATATAATAAAGCATTTGTTATAAAAATAGTCCTACTCTCTCTAAGAAACCAGTATTATCTTGATGATTTGAAAACGTTAAATTTCATGTCTATTCTTCACCCAGTTAAGCGCATGTCATATTAGTTAAAGTACAGTCTTTTTTACTACTTAGGATTATTAAATACACTAAAACTGGATTGACTATAAATTATCATACAATGAAATAGTCAACCCTTCACAAATATATTGCAGTTAAGATGCGTTATCGTAAAACATCGAAAGACGTTTCAATTACTTGGATTTAACGTAGCACCATCATAAGCATTTTAAATTAATATTGCCAATAATTTCAATACCATCTTAGTAATCAAAAGTTAGGGCATATATCGATGGAATATGTAATAGTTTAATTTCTCAAATTTAGCCGTAATAATAATCTTACTGTTAATTTGTTTAATAATTTTACAATTAATTTATGATATACAACTTTACATAAATATCACAAATTTTGTATACGTGGAAGTAAGGTTATTATACATTTTCTTATGTTTTGCCTATATAATGTTTATTAAAATGCTTAATTTATTGTTAGTAATAGTATTTTAAAACTAACTAATTTCTTTCTTTGATACTTTTCTAAATATTTTGACAAAAAAATCCGCAATTGGATCACTATCAGATTTAGCAATCATTTCTCCTTCTTCTATATTTTCACGTGCGACCTCTGATGTTAAACGTGCATCTCTTAGGCACAAAGAAAACATAATTAAAGGTACACAGAATACCAATGCAACAACAGTTTCTAATCTTTGCACATACCTGTAAGATTCAACCACAGCTTCTCTTTCAGGTGTACCCCATGCATAATCTACAACAAACGTATATGGAGATGAATATGCTGCAGTGGCTAAAGTGACGTCTTTTAGGTGCTTATACAACTGTTTGTATAAAGTTTGTGTCCAAATCGCACCAGAGACAGCGGCACCAATAGCTGAACCTATTCTATATAAAGTATAATTAGCAGCTGTTACTGTGGCCATATTTTCATGAGATACAGCAGCCTGAACAGAGACTGTTACTGGATAGGTAAATAATGTCGTACCCAGACCCCAAACACATAGAGCACCAATAATACCAGAATGTGATTCACGACCACCTCTGAAATAATATAACAAACCCATTGATAACATCCATAACGAACAGCCTAACATAATCCAGGGTTTTAATCTAGAACACCTAGTTAAATATAGTGCAAAAAAAGGGGAAGCAACTGTGGAAACGAATGATGACAAACTACTTATCCTTGTAGCAGACTTAACACTTTCATCAACAGCTACAATTAGCACTGTGTATAAGTAATCTGCTGCCATATAGTATATAAAGTCAATTAAAAATGAAATACCCATTGCGGACCAAACACCACGATCTCTGACTAACTTTGCTGGTAATAATGGATCCCTAGCAAAATATTTTTCCCAAGCAGCAAAGATTGGAATTATCACAAATCCTAAAACAAATGGACCAATAATATTTCCATGATTCCATTTACTACTAGTCCCACCAGCTAATGTTAATGGAACTAATATACAACCTAAAGATGCACCCATTAATGTTAAACCGACAATATCTAATTTCCAAAATAATTCTACAAGAGTACCCCATAACCCATTGTGTTCTTGATAAAATGTCTTTTCATTACAAATTTCTTTCCATTCCTCAGTCTTTCTGGCTTTCCATTCCATATGAACCATGCAACAAATAAATGGGAGACAAGACAATGGTATAATAAATGCCCACATACCAATATCCCATGACCAATTATCAATGGGATTAGCAGCAGATGTTATATTACCAGAGATCCAAGTATTAATGATAAAAGGCCATGTTGGGGCAAATTGATAAGCCAGTCGCCATTTCAAAGAGGAAAAATCAGATAGAATGATTAACAATATAAACAAAACACCACAGTAGCCAGCATTATAAAAAATCGCACCGGCTGCGTATCTTTGAACATCGTAAGCCTGACATTGTATGATAGTTCCAACAGAGTAAAGAACAATAGCCACCAAAAAGATATATAATCTACCAAAAACATCTGATAGTCTTGCATATACAATTTGAGCTACAGCAGATACAACAGCATTGATTACAGTGACAGTTGAAAGCAAAGAATGCTCTGCATAAGAAGAGGTGGCATAACCTGTGTAAATATATCTGATGTTACCATCCAAACCATACCCATAACCACAAACAAAAGCTGTCACCAAAAGAATAGCATGATGATACCATTTAGAGTATTGAGAAGCCATCACTTCCATTTTTCTGATAACAATGGGTTTCTTAACAGCTGATTTTTCATCTTCAACTATATCAACTTGGTTTGAATTGATTTGTTTTTTGTCACTGTCAATATCTGAATGAAATTCAGTTACGCCCGCGGTGACAGATATTTTTTCAGAAGAACCATCTTTATCTTTTGATGATGATGACATTGGAAATTAAGAATTTGGTATTTATTATTTCTTCAATTCTTCAATATGCTAGTTTCTTCTACCTAGAGAAAAAGAGACCATAAACTAAGCACGATTTCAAAAGTTCATTGAAAATTCTTGAGATTTATTGATCACAACTGGTTGTGATGTTTAAATACTCTTAGAATTAAGTAAAATAAGAAGTTAATTTTTGTCATCGACGAATAAAAATGGTTCAAAATTGAGTGCACCTTTTGTGTTGTAATTAGTTAGATTATAAAAATTCCACCTGAACAATACCCCCATATTTCATAGTTGACAGGCAATATTATAGTTATTTCTTGGCTTTCAGTCAAGCAATAGAATTAACAAAACTACGAAGAATTACAAGCTGATCGATTATATTTTTTTATTGTGATGTCTTTAATTGTTGAATTCTTCACATTTAAATATCCACCCTTTTTTAAAAAAGTTTTATGTTGTTCTCGCAGCAAAGTGTTGACTGTCACTACTACATATAAGCGAGAAAAATAAAAGTCATATAGCCCATTTAGGGTATGGGAACCCAGCTGAATATCGTTATATGCTGTGATCTTAACGATATATGACTATTCTGATTATTAAATTATGATAGAATGGTAATGGAACAAGGTTTATCGTTGATTGGTGAAAATAAAAACACAATCGTATAAGAAAAATGGAAAACCAATTCGTAGACATTTACATCACGCACGCTAATTTACAATTGGATCTCAAGAAAAATTCCAATTTTATTCTTGACCATCCAAATATTATCTTTGGTAACAAACGTATCTTCAAACAAATTATAAAATAATTCTTATGCAATTGCTGCCAGAGAATGTTATGAGAAGTTCCTTCTCGGTATTCTCTTTCCTCTCAAAAATGAAGTATTCGAAAAATTAATTGGCTTGCACGAAATTAGTTTAACAAAAAAATATTGAGAAGCAATATCATATATTTTTACAGAAATACACCCTGAAAGTGTACTAGTTAGGAAACTCTTCCTTTGAGACTATTTATTCAATTATACATATATTCATACTGATTTCCTTCCTGTAACAGTACAATATTGTAGATAAAAAATACAGACTTTTAAGATTAGCGTACACCTACCACTTGAAGAGGATGATAAATTGTTTCAAAGTATATTATGCAATGTTCAGTTCTTGGAAAATTGAAATGTCTTACGATAAACTGCGAAAACTGAAGCAAATTTTGCTGGATTGATTGTTTGGGCGATTGCTATTTTAAAAACTTTAAATAAAATAAAATAAAATGAACAAAAAAAACTCAATGAAAAACCCAATATATACAAGTAAGCGTTTAGATAATTGCTTTGTTTTTTTTTGAAAAATCTTTAGTAACTACAATAATGAGAATCACAGCATATATAATCATTTACATAAATTTTAAAATTTTAATTCACAGTCCTGTAAGTGTTATGCTCTCATCTTTCAATTCAGGTTTGGGAATATTCTTAAAGTAAAGGTATAATTTAGTCTTGTCATCATAGAAAATTCTATTCATACAAACAAAACCTTTCAACATAGGAAAACTGCTTTCTGAAGTCTTAAATTCTAACTTTAGCTTTGTAGCGTATTTAATTAGTTGCAATGCTTCTGGAGAGATACTATGATCCAATTCGATTATTAGTTTCCAATTCTCGGAATCGGTTTTGATGTTATATGGTAACTCTTTGTTATTTTCATTTTGGAATACGTAAGCTTCCATGTCAAGTATTGATGTAATTAACGAATTAATAATTATACTTTCTTCAGCTCTTGAATTATTCGTAATATTACCGTACTCAACTTGGATATCGTTTCTTAACTCTTCAATATTCAATTTGTTGGACAATGGTTCATTTAAAGGAGCATTATTATCTATGTATCTCTTTAGGTTTGGTGAAAATGTATATATTAATTCTAAATCTTTCAAAATGTATTCCATTATGGACAAGACAGTAACAGATCTTGGCAAATATTTTGTTTCCAAACTATTTTCACCTTCAAAAGCAATTGTGTCATTATTGTAAAAGTCACGATTATAGAACTTCTGTTCCGTGGTTATCATTATATTGTAGTTATTCAATGCTATCATAAATTCATCATATTCTTTCTTGATGTTTATTAGGTCATGCGCTATCATAGGTTTTGAAATGCCTTTTAGTTTAAACAATTTGTGTAAAATAAAACAATCCCAACTTTTTATAAGGTGCTTGTGATCAGTTAAATCAGAAGGCTTGTCCATTATCTTCATATAATGTGTTTTTAATTTCATGGTCTCAATAAATATGTTGTATAAAATATAATGCTTATAGACTTCGATCTCATAATCTGAAATTTTACATTTAGATGATAGGACCATGGAACGAAGACTATCATATGAAGATATTTGATATTTACATTTAAATATCTTTTGTAACTGTGCCGAATTTTTTGGATATTTCATTATATCATTGATTGTCAGAAAATTGGAATCTATGCCCGACTTTTCATTGCCGATATTGATATCATTAGTAGGCATTTTGTCATTAGTTTGATTGGTAAATTTTTTATATTCAGATTCTGAGCATGGTCCACTTTTGACTAGAGCACTAAACAAATTATAATCACTAAAATATTCTTTATGCTTATCGATATATTGCGGGAATAATCCTATACCATTGATGTTTTCTGGTAAATCTGGAATAACAAATATAGGAAGTTCGGAGCCATCCAATGGGTTTATAAGTTTTTGTGAATCGGTAGTGCCTAGTAAGTTTTCATATACTTCTTTAGATAAAGCGACACCTCTACAATCCTTCGAAAGAATAATAGAGGGCCATCGTATTCTTTCTATGATTGTAGTACCAAATTTGGGTTTCATACTAATAATATTAGTGAATTGTAAATTTATGTTTTTAGCATCTCCCAGTTTGACATAATCCAGTCTAATAGGGTGCTGAAAGAGCAATTCCTTTGAATTCCATAACTTTCTTCTTTCTGATTTGCTTTTATTAAAATATTTAAAAAATACGGCAAATTTAACAACTGCATTTTTATCTATTAATGTTTCCCAAAATAGAATGTTTGCTAATTCATTAACTTTTATTGACTGTAGATCTTTAGGTAAAATCAAATTAGTATCATCAAAAGAGGAGTTCTGTTTTCTTATATTTTTCAAAGAGTTGTTAGAACTTCTATTAATAATGGGCAGATTTCGAAGATACTTTAAGCGTTTATGGTTTGACTCTCGAATATTGCATGACTTGAAAAGGGTCAACCATTTTATATATGAATTATTTTTCATGAGTGGAGGGGACCTTTACTACTTAATTAATACTATCTAACAGGCTAATTTAGATTACAATATCGATTAAGTTTTTTTCATTAGAAAATTAACATTGTTTTATTATATAAGATTATAAAATGATTTTATTCTTCGGCGATATGTCTCTTTGAACGTCGCTTTGTTGGAAAAAAACCTCCAAATAATAAAAACGTACATTTTGATGACATCAAATTATGTAGTTGTATCCAATACTGTTGCAATTAAATTCTTATTGTTGTGTCAAATGTGTGATTCTTATGCATTTTTTATATATTCTTATAATAATTATCTATAAACCAAAGTCAATGTACTTAAATATAAAATTAATGAATTTTTTGTAAATTCTAAGAGACTTCGTAGGCCTCCTTTGCCAATTGAAGTAATAAATCAAATTCACCAGATTGTATGCACATGCTGTAAAAAATGCCAGATGTATTCTGTAACAATGCATAAGGGTGGTCATATTCCCTTACTTTACCCATATCTAAAACTAATATTTTATCATAATCGATAACTGATTTAATTCTGTGTGCAATAGTCAATATTGTCTTCTCACAAAATTCATTTCTAATTGTTTCTTGAATTTTAGCATCAGATTTATAATCAATGGATGCAGTAGCTTCATCTAATAAAACAATCTTTGAACAATGTAGTATCGATCTAGCCAAACATACTAGTTGTCTTTGCCCTTGTGATAAATTCGTACCTTCTTCTGAAATAGTTGAAGATAAATCCATGAAAATGTTATTAGATGTGCTCTTTGAATGATCCGTGTTAATTCCTTCAAGAGATTCATTCAGTTGGATTAAATGTACCTTGGAAAGTGCATCGAAAATTTCGAAATCGTCAAATTCATCATTAGGATCAAGATTGGATCTTAGTGTACCTGCAAATAGTGAGGGGTCTTGGGGTATGATTGTCAAACATGAACGTAGTCTTTCTAAATTTATTTGGCTAATATCAACATCATCAATTAAAATCTTTCCTGATGAATATTCTAAAAATCTAAATAAGGCAGATATGATAGTAGATTTTCCAGCACCAGTTCTACCCACAACACCAACTTTAGAGCCACCTGTAACTTTTAAATTTAATTTATTTAAAACATCAGGCAATTCAGGTGCATATCTAATTGAGTAATCTGAAAATTCTATACTACCATGTGCTGGCCAGCTGTTTTCTGGAAAAATTGTACCTGGATATGATATTGGCTCCATTTCTACATTCATATATTCTTTTAGACGTTCCACAGAATTCATGTTCATTTCGACTGTAGAATAAAACTTGACCATCCATAAACAAAATTCAGTAAAGGTGACAGCATATGTTAAAGATATACCTGCCAAACCAGAATCCAATTTATCAACATTCAAAAGTATAAATGAACCTGCGCCAAACATGGTCAAAGCACCAAGGAGATCGATTCTGAAAGATAACCAGCTATTTACCGACCACATATAAAAAAAGAACATATTGTTATTATCGATGTAATCCAAATTTTCCTTTAAAAATTTTACCTCATTACCAAATGCACGTATCGTGAGAAGACCATCAAGCGTCTCGCTAAAGTGTTGATAAATTGGAGATTTACTTATGGATTCATACCTCTTAAGCTCTCTTGAACAGCATAAATAAAAATAGCCAATAATAACTGATAAAAAGGTAATAATTATTGCAGCAGTGATGAATTTTGGTGTCACGAAAACAATTAGTAATAGAGCAGTCATTGCTTGAATGAAGCAAGAAAACACACCGTCTAAAAAGGGGGTTAACTCGCTATCTAGGACTTGAATATCTTTAGAGAATCTATTCATTATTCTACCAATAGGTGTACTATCAAAAAAACTTAATTTCCCATTAATAATACGATGTAGCAAAATTTTAAAAATCAAGTTTGAAGCATTGACACCAGCAAAAAAAGAAAATATACCTTTTATTGATGATAATATTGAATGTGTTATACCAATAAAAAAGTATACACGCAAATAATAAAATGAATCTTCTTTTGAAGAAGTACTTGCACCATCTGCAGAAAGTTCATCTCTTGACCAATATCTTAGCCACCAAGATTGGCTAACGAATATACTATGTGCTAATAAAACCATCCCACAAATTAGTGAAATCTTTCGCCAACCTCCATAAAGATTATAGTACCATTGATAAACCTCAAAGCTGACAGATCCTGATTGCTTACTTTCCATTTCTTCGGAATACTCTTCAAAATCATCAACTTCAGTTTTCTTTTCTGAATTGTTTGCAAATGAATTTGTTGAAGAGCTGCATCCTAATAATTGCTCAGTTATACTGTTATCCAACTTGGGGTTATCTTCAATTTTCTCAAAATTCAAGACAGGAAATGACTTCTCAATTCCCTTATTAGATTCGATATCATCGATGAAAGATTTTAAGTCTGTTGAAGAGTTATTGTAATCGCATAAATCAGGAAAGTGACCATCTTTTATTAAAATCGAAGGTTCATCATCAGCAATAATTGAGCCATCTTCGATGATAACAACTTTGGAAGCTTTTTGTATAGTTAGCGAAGTATTATGTGACACAAAAATGCAGGTTCTGCCCGTCATCAAAGGTCCTGTGATGCAGAAATTATAAATCCATTTTGCACTATATGCGTCGACTGCACTTAAACAATCATCTAAAATCAAGTGCTTTGAATTCGAATATAATGCCCTTGCTAATGAAATTCTTTGTCTTTGACCACCTGATAAACAAGTACCTTTATCTCCAACGATTGTATTATCACCTAACTTTAAAATATTTAAATCCCTTTCAAGATTGCATGCATGTAGAACACTTTCATAACGTTCTTTGTTGTATTTCATGTCAAATAGTATATTATTTTTAATGGTATCATTAAATAACCAGGCAAGCTGAGAGCAATAAGCAATAGAATCGATTAAATTATCTGCGTCCGGCACTAAATCATATTTTGATTCTAATGTAGGAACGATCACTTCACCGGAAAATAAATGTAATTCTCCTAATAGTGCCATTAATAAAGTTGATTTACCAGATCCTGTAGGGCCGACAATTAAGTTCAATTTTCCTACTTCAAATTCAACATCGATATTCTTCAATTTAAAGGCATTATCTGTAGAATTCCATCCTAGTGTTGCATTACATAATGCTAATCTGCTTTTTTTTGAGTCTACCGTTAAATTTTTAAATTTTTCAGTTTCATTAAATGATAAAAATTTTTCAATTCTATCCAAAGAAACCTTTGATTGCGTCAAAAAATTGACGGTATTCGATAGCTGGTCTAAAGGTATCTTTAATAAATTAAATAGAGACAATGCTGTGAAAGCAGTTGGTGCTGTTAAGACATTATGATCAACTAATATGTAATATGAGAATGCAATTGTTGTTATGATTGTTGGGCTTAAGTACCAAACAAGAGCATTTACAGACCATGTCAGTGAATTGTTCTTTAGTACCGATATTTCCTTATTCCTGTATTTTAAAATTTTCTCCATAACGTTATTTTCCCAACCGAATGATTTAATGATTTTTATTGACTGGAATACTTCATTTAAAAGATGAATACGTTTATCAGTAAAAGTTAGTGTTTCCTTTTGAAAACGAGTCATTAATCTTGTTAAGAATATATTAAATGGGACTAATAAAATAATGATAATAGTGCCCACGAATGCGGCAGTCCCTAAGAGTTTATACAACAATGTAATCGCCACAGATGCCATAATTAATGCCTCTACAGATGTATGAAAATAGTTACAAAGTTCACTTACCTTAATTGCATCTGTAGCCATAAGATTCAATATGCAGCCATCATCAAATTTATCATTCCCATTTGTAGTTTCTCTGTCATCGGAATTGGTTTCATTTAATACTGATTTCTTTAATCCTTTTTCATAAATCTCAGAAGTGATTATACTTTTCATTCTAATTGCAATTCTTCTACCTATAAATGATATTTGACCTTGACAAACTGCAACAACTATTTTTGAGCAGAGCATACTGATTACGTAAAACCAAGCCAATGAATATTGACTTTCGTCTGGATTTTCAACATATTCTAATACTTTCTTCAATAAAATTGTAGGTACAAAAGAGAAGACTGAAGATATAATTGCCCATATTATTTGTAAAGAAATATATCTCCAAAAAAATATTAAAAACTTGAAACTAAATGATCTATTTGTAAAATGATTGTTTTTAAATCTTCTAAAGTTTTTAATAACGTTAAATGAGTAATCATCTTTTAACAAATCCCAAACATTTTTTGATTCTAGTGTTGATTTATGTGAGACCCAAACTAGTGGTGATAACCATGCAAAAGTGATTTGGCTTAGTAATGATGATATCGGCTCTGGACTGGCTTTTGAAGTTGATGTGTTTCTGTATAAGACTGGATATGAGTTTTTAACTGGTGATGTAAATAGTTGTATAAATAATGCAAATGCTATGAAAAATTGATGCGAGTAATATCTTCTGTCTAGAGATGTTAAATCTTCATTTAAAAACGTTGATCTGTAAGGTAAAATTCCTGAAAAGAATAATGACACATAAGATATAAATGAATAAGTCCACAAATTACCTAATCTTTGTGATATGAAAGAAAATGCTTGATTAGTATTTATTAGTCGTAAAAACACTATTGTTAATAAAACAGCCCAAAGCAAAAATTTACTTGCTACTCCAAATTTTGTCAATTCAGTTTCTTCATTTTCTATATAGAACCAAAGATTATTTAATAAATAACAATGGTATACTAGTTGAAAGAAAACAACAACAAATTCTATCAGTAATCGTATGACGTCAAGTTTCTTTCTCTGTACAATAGTCGTCAAATGTTCCCCGCCTTTCACGTTGGTCCAATTCGGTAGTTTCATGCATAAATCATAATGTCTTTCTTTGATTTCATTTTTTGACAACGACTCACTATTGATAGTCGTTGTCATCTCATCATCACTAATTTCGAAATCATTTTTATCATTGACGTTTGAGTTGGTATCGTAATATTGGAAACTTTGTTCATTTTCTGTGTCTATCATATTTAAAGTCTCACCATCATTAATGAAATTGTTTTCTTGGCTACTAAATAAAGGTAACTTAATTTTACCTACCTTTGCCCTCGTTGAATATATATTATAACCACTGGATATTAATGCTATTATGACTAAGAATATTGGAATGCTTTCATTTATGTATCTATTTCTGCTGCAACTTGTTAAGTCATCATAATCCCAAAGTTGACAAACACTCATCTCTAATTTCTGCAGGCATATAAATAAGGTTTAAACAAAACAATAAATCAACCAAATATCTAAAGATTCAGTAACCTATAATATACAAATAAAAACGAATTGGAAAATTATTTTAAACCCTTTAGAATATAAAATCTTATAATAGTATAAAAAAATTATATCTTACTTTCCTTTAAAGTCTAATCTAAAATGTCTTCTGAATGTTAATTCTTAATTTACGTTTGTATTATTTTTATTGTTAAACATTAAGATTTGTTACTCTTTAAGTTTTTAGATATAATTTATTACCAAATTCATCCTGATTTTATATAAACATCTGGTAACCGTGTGATAGATACATATGAATATATATATATATATTCATATTCTATTGGATTCATTCATATGCCAAGTATCTATTGCATTAAATTCAGCTTATCTCTATGTAAGAATCTTACAAGCCCTTCCTACACAAAATACTATTAAGAATTGAAAAATTTCATTATTATCATTTGAATATTCGTTAGATGTTGCGGTAGCTTGTCCAATGCAAAGTTTAAGCGATGAGTTTCTTTACCTTCTCTGAAAATTTCACTGTGAAATAACAATGTTCGAGAAGAGTTTAATACTCAATTGCACCCAAAATTCATAAAATTTTTCAGTTGAAAAGTTGACTGGTGTCTCTCTTTAATCAAGTATGATATATATATATATATATATATATATAACATCGATGGCAACGCATCTTGAACTTTTATCATCTATTGTGTGTAAAATAGGTTGATGATACCAAAGCAAATATATTTTATCTGCCTCTCTGTTTTTGTGTATAAACAGGGAGCAATCTTGTTTTGGTAGCTAAGCCTATGACATGAGTTCAGAGGAATGTATTGTTTTTTTTTATGAATATTGATATCATCATGTTATCATATATTAACTATCATTACATTTAAGCTTGTTCAGTAATCATTGCTTGATATTTTAATTTGTTCTGGGTCATAAAATGAATGGTCTCTTATATTATATCGAAATGATTGTTTAGTGCTAGCATTTACTGTCAAGATGAAATGCACAGATACAATATACAGATACTCATCCTTTGATATGGGTGGTTATTCATTAAGAGTTGGCAATTATTCTGTTCCAAACATACTGATCTGTTTGTTGGCATATGTTTAATGCAATTCAAACAGTAACAAGATTCTTGTTTAACAGCAGTATTTACAATTTAAGACATTATGTCAGTGTAACACACCATTCATGTATATTCGCAAAATATAAGGTCAAAAAAGTATAAGATATATTGAACTTAATTTTAACTAGCAAATACTCTCTTGAACAACCAAAGTAAAAGCTCAATACTGACCTATAGAATATCTACGTCAGCTCAGATGTATCTCACACGAATAAAAAAGTAATACCGAATCAACATATACACGTATCTAAATAAGATAATTTAACACATTAAGTTAAAATAAACCAAGCATATATACAATTCGAACTCCTGAATCACATTATTACAGTGAAAAACAGAGTTGAAGACATTCGAAGTTAGATAAATTATAAAAAGACAGAAAGTTATATATTTTGTCTACAAGAAGTAATCACTACTTTTCAGTGGTTACAGGTTCAGTTTGAGCAATTGGTTCCTCTTCATTACCATCAATTATTTCATCGTTGGTTCCATCAACAGGAAATACAGGTTTTAAGGCAGCGATATCAACAACAATTGGTCTGTCTTGGAAAACTTTACTTTGGAATTCTTCGGCCTTCTTGGCGATATCTACATTTGGTTCAGTGAATGTTACAAAAGCAATACCTCTGTTCATTCTCTTTGAAAAAAATACCCTTCTAGTTCTTTGATCTCTCATTTTTTTCATTGGTAAAACAATACCTTCTTCGCTTGTCCCAAAGAAGTGGGCAAGTTCATGTTTAGAAGCGTAATATGGTATATTATTAACATACAGTGTATCAGATGATCTCTCCATCTCGTCTAATGGAGTCTTATCTTTTCTACCACCAATTGGCATGGACCCACCTCTGCCACCTCTGAAAGAGCCACCTCTACCGCCCCTTGGAGAACCACCCCTGCCACCTCTAAATGAACCACGGAATCCGGAGCCTCTGCTAAATCCACCACGGTAACTGTAACTTGCACCTCTAAAATTTCCTCTAAACCCACCTCTTCCTCTTCTATTAGCTAATCTCTCCCTTTTGGCAGCATTTCTTTCTTCTAAAGTTAACCCTTTCTTAATAAAAATTGCTTTATCCTTAATGACTTGCTGATCGTATTTTTCAACGATTTTGTCTATATCAATCTTTTCTGGAAAGGTAACAAAGGCAAACTTATTATGAAATTTACGAGAATAACCACTGGATGAAATACTTTCGTTTTGTTTAGTAGGTGGAATATCAACTTTAACAGAACCAAATTCCTTACTAAATAAAGCGAATAGATCTTCTTCATTACAAGAAGATGCTAGATTACCAACAAATATAGTGGTATCAGGATCAATTTCAATTTTGGTATCTATATTTTCTTGAACTTCTTCAACAGGTGCAGGTTCTTGAATGTTTTGATTATCTTCCATTTTTAAATTTTGATATATATGTATTTAGGATGCTCTTTGATTATTACTCTTCTAATTGTCAGTATTCTTAGTATACTTACACCATAAATAAACTAATTGTAATTTTATATATATATATATTAATATATTAATACATTAATATATTATTGTTCTTATTGTGGTAATAATATTTATCTATAAACACACTTAACTATAGAGTAAACATTTATTGACTTATGAGAAAAAGGTTGTTTCCTTATTTTGGATGTTATTTTCTAATTCTAATATTTAGTTTTTTGACTTTTCTTCTTTTCTTAATATTTGAAAGAACAGAAAAATAACGTGAAAATTAAATATCCTAATTCTTATTTCAACATGAGACAAAAGCTACCCAAGATAGGTAGTTTCTTAAAATGGAATATTTGAAGTTGGGGTTGTAATAAGATATCTGATTAAGCTATTTTTTTTTTGCAACAATATAATGAAGTACAATATTATTATATTGAGAATTCAATTATATTTGAACAAACAAATTAAACACTAGGTGATCTAAGCTTTACATGTTGACTTATATTGCAAAAACAAATAAAGATAAACATATTGAAGATAGCGGTTCACAGATTGAGGGAAAAAGGTATGTTTAAAGAATAAAAATGTATTTGGATGTTTGATATTGAATGAAATTTTTTAATTATTTCTACAGTACACATTGATAGAAGTATTGTGTGTTGAACTCTATGATGATACCGATTTATATCGTGAAATAGATGCTTTTGCAAAGTTGATTTCAATGCTATCCAGTGGAGGTGTGTTAATTGATAACAATAACTTATTCAAGCTAATTTCTAACCTGAATAATTTTGCCAACTGACTATTAAGTAATTTTATTAAACTGCATCTTACAATAAGAATGAGTATACTCGATGATGTTATAGAATTAACAATAGTGAAGTACAAAACATTTATTATTCGCTAAAAGCACAAAATTACATATCTTGATAAATTCCAATTAAATTTTAAATCACTTGCTTTGAGAAACAATAATAGCATATTCCAAATAAGAAAATAGAAAGCCCGCAAAGATGACACATCATGTTGGATAAGATTTGAGTAATAGAACACATAGAGTTCTTGACCTTTGTGAATTTTCTTAATTTGATATATCTTCGTTTAATTGTTTCCAATTACGATATTACAATTTAATGCTTTAATAATGATAAAATAATATATTATTTGCTCAATTTTGTCTTATGTCTCTTGTAAATGACTATATTCTAAAATTGTACGAATATCATTCTTAACCTATCTGCCGATCTTTACTACTTTGTACCCTTGTTAATGAGATGAAAGAATTGGCTACTCTCAACACAAATAGCTCCCATAGAGTTACAAGAATCTTTAGACAAGTAATTCTTCTTTATCAAATGCCATATGCAGTATGATTTATTAACATATCCCATTAAAATTTATAGAAGAAATTTATATATTATATACTGTTTGCAGCAATCTCAGTTTAGATTCAATAGAAAAACTTTACGACTAACTAATTGAAAATAAAATGCGACTATACCGACTTCAAGAATGCATTAGAAAATCAAATATTAGCTTATTCATTAAGGTAATATTTGCAATTCTGATTAAGTTAGATTACTCTTCTAAAATCTGAAGACCTTGGAAATACATGAACACATCACAGGACTAAATATACTTACCAAATATATGTATGAACATTCTTAAATAATAATATACTTCAACAGAAATAAAAATTCAATAAACAAGAGACCGAATGAATAAATATGATCGAAAGGCATACACTATAAAATATGATAAAAACATTCAACATGTATGATATTGATTATCACACACTAAAAGTAACTATCATTAATTATTAAAGCCTTCCAAATGATTATTCAATAAGTTCATCCGGTTTATTAATTGCTATGTTCTTATAATATACCACTTTTATCGAATGCCACAAATAAATTCAGTTAATATGTATCCAATGTAAATTCCAAAGTACTTTAAACTTCAACAAAGAATAAAATAATGAAAAAAATGAAAGGAAAAAAGTTTTGATACCACAGGTAAATTGTTAAAATAATATAGAGAAAAATTGGTTTAATATCCTTTAGGTTATATAACAATTTAAGCAGATTGAGTAGCCTTAGCTCTCTTGTCTAACTTAGCTTGGGCCTTGGCACCAACGATACCACCACCCCAGTGCTTCTTAGAATCTTCGTATTTATCAGCGAAGTTGGCGTTGATAGTAGAAACTAATTTAGCTAATTCAGCTTCATCTTCAGCTCTAACTTCAGTTAAAGCAGCAACGGCAGAGGTCTTTTGGTTGACTAAAGTACCTAATCTAGCCTTACCCTTGATGATAGCGTATGGAACACCCATCTTCTTACATAAAGCTGGTAAGAAAACAACTAATTCAATTGGGTCAACATCGTTGGCAATTAAAACTAATTTAGCCTTCTTGTTTTCAATTAAGGAAACAACGTGGTTCAAACCGAACTTGACAGCGTATGGCTTTGGAGAAGCTTCTTGTCTAGTCTTACCTTCAGCGATGGCAGCAGCTTCCTTGGTTAATCTTTCCTTCTTTTCAGCAACAGTTTCTGGTCTGTACTTGTTGAATAACTTGAAAGTTTCGGCAGCAGTGTTTCTGTCCAAAGTGTATTGGAATTGAGCAACAGCTGGTGGAACCTTTAATCTGATGGATAAGACCTTCTTTTGTCTTTGGACTCTGACGTATTCTGGCCATTTAACGTATCTGGATAAGTTTCTCTTTGGTTGAACAGCTTGACCGATACCAAAGTTCTTTGGAGTGGAAGCAGTTAATGGGTTCTTAGCCTTAGAGGACTTAGCAGATTTAGCAGCTAATGGAGCTGGAGCAACTTTCTTACCTGGAGCCATTGTGACGATTGATTATTAGTTGGTTTTCTTGTTAAATGAATTATTTGGAAAAGATATATACAAACATATTAACAAACTTAAATAAATAGAAAATAAATTCAATTTCGAATTAAACATGTCATCAGTACTTTTTTTTTATATTGTAAGTATTCAAGATGAAAAATATTTCAAATTTCAATCTGAAGAATAAAACTTTTCAGTTTCAACACATTTGAGACTTTACCAAAAGTTTACGCCATATAAAAATGGAAAAGTTCAAAATGTATAATATTGTAGTGTAAATTGTCGTAGAGGACTCTTGTCAAACAGTATCAATTTGTTATTTTCTTCGGGGAATTAATCTTTAGCGCTTAGGTCAAATTTTATAGAGTTTTCAAAAACATTTTCAAAAATTTTAAAAATTATTTATAAAATGTACGGATGTTATGAAATAGTCACAGCTTGATTGATTCCGAGTTGGAAGTTACAGTTCTTTAAAACTGGCCTATATGAAGCACATTCCTAGATCATACTTTATATCATATTGAGTTGAATATAGTTTTATTATTTACATTGCATTGTTCATTATTAAACTACTTTAAATAAGTGTATGTGGTATTTACGTAGTAAGTTAAAATACGGTAGCATTATGAGAGACGAATATTGAAATAGACATATAGTTCGACATAGAGAAGGATATTGGGTGAAAAAAGGAATGATATTCACAGAATTTTTTACCAATTTCAAACAAACTTTCCTTTTTCAAATCGTTTTTGTTCTTTAAGATTAAGCATTATTGTGATTCACTGTGTGTAACCAACCTTTCGATCTCTCAATGGCTGTTTCCCATAGGTGCCAGTGCTCTCTTCTTTCTTTATCACTAGACTCACTTCTGAAGATCTTTAAATTCATTTCAACTGGTAATGTGTATTTTTCACCTTTTGCATGGCCAGCATAGTATACCCATTTTTTCACATCTTGTAGTTGTTCCCATAATGGACGATCTGAAGCTTCCTTGAAACCCATATTGGCAGCAATGGCGGCACCTAAGGCTGTACATTCACTTGTTGGTGATCTTCTAACTTTAACACATGGCCCCAAAATATTGGCTTGTATTTGCATAACCTCATCAGAACGAGACATACCACCATCCACAGCAAGAGTCGAAAGTGCTGATTTCTCATACGTATCTTCGAAATCCCCATTCTCTTGTAAGACATCGCTACTCATCGCTTTTAAGATGGCCCTTGCTTGGAAACAAACACCTTCCACAGCTGCTCTAGCAATGTGAGCTGCTGTAGTATATTGTGACATACCCATAATAGTAGCTCTTGCATCAGGATCCCAGTATGGTGCAAATAAACCACTGAAAGCTGGAACAAATACAACACCACCAGAATCTTTTACTTGGGAAGCTAATGGACCGACATCTTCAGCTCTTGGGAATAATCTCAGATTATCTCTTAACCATTGGACGACAGCACCTGCAACAGCAACAGAACCTTCTAAAGCAAAATGAGGCTTGCTATGTTCTTCATTTTCTAAATAAGGAAACCAATATCCAAATGTTGTTAATGCACCATTCTTTGAGATCAATTTCTGATTACCAGTATTTAACAGTAAGAAGCAACCAGTACCGTATGTACATTTGGCAGAACCTGGTTTGAAAGCCATTTGACCAACTAGAGAGGCACTTTGGTCACCTAAGCAACCTTGAATTGGAATTATTGGGTGATTATCTCTATACTTGTCCAAGATATTCTTAGCTTTTAAGTTCAATTTGTCATAAATAAATTTATGTACTGTGAAGTCACCATAGTATTCTGCAGATGAGACAATTTTTGGTAAATTACATTTAGTTCTGTCAATCTCCCAAAAGTTTAGCAATTTTTCATCATAGTCTAAGGTGTCTAAATTCATAAAACCTGTTCTAGATGCATTTGTAATATCTGATACGAATGTATGTGTTTCAGTTAAATGATATATTAACCAAGTATCGATAGTTCCAAACATTAAATCAGATTCATCATAAGCTTCTTTAACTTTTGGTTCATTATCTAGAAGCCATCTTAGTTTGGAACAGGAAAAATATGTTGAAAAAATAGGTAAACCAGTCATTGTTCTCAACTCATCTTGAACATCTTTGGTAGTGGCATTCTGTTTATCGGTCACTAATTTTGCATTACGGGTATCGTTCCAAACAATACCGTAATCAACTATTGGTCTACCAGTTTTTTTAGACCAAACTAAAGTAGTCTCTCTCATGTTTGCAATACCCATTGAAGTAACTTTGTATATTGGTAAGTTATGCTTTAAACGTTCTACATTTAAGTTTTCGATAATTTCAAATGTGGCAGCCAAACATTCTACAACATATGTTAAAACGTTTGTTGGGCAAACCTCGACCCAACCTGGTTGAGGAAATCTTAATGTAGGTTGGTCTACATCGTCTTCTAGCTCTTCGATTGTCACATAATCATTCTGTGTAATAGCGACACCTTCAGCGGTAAAAATTTGATTATCTTCTGTCATTGTTTTCTTCATTGCGACACCACCCAACATTCTTGGCTGCGTGACATACTTGTCAGAATCTGAGCTAGAAGATGACGATGTTGGTGGGGGAGATTCTTTTTCCTTCTTTTTATTTTTTTGTTTATCCTTGGAAGCAGTTGTTGAGTATTCAATTTGATGTTTAGCCACTTCTTGACCCAATTTGTTAAATAAAATTGCTCTTGAAGAAGTAGTCCCTACATCAATCGATGCAATCAATGGAACAATTGGAACTGAGATATCCACCATTGCGTATTGTATTCTGTTTGAAATGTGATGTTTTTATTTTTTAATTTATTTTATTTTCTTACTTTGTGTAATAAGTATAGTCAATAAAAGAAAACACACACGAAGTATAAGTTGAATTTGTTAGTAAATTATGATATAATTTTGAAGTATATACAGTTATTTGGAAAACGAAAAACCAACAGATATAAAAAAAACATTAAACATATTTCAATAACGATTATTTATATATCGAAGTTTTTATTTTATAATTCGAATTTAAATTGAGGAGGATGGGGATTAAAAGTTTTATTAGGAGTGAAATTCAATTAACAAATCATATCACTTTATTTTCAATTAAGTAAACATTACGTTAAAAAGAATTAATTGAGTTTTAAATGATATCTAGTAATCTTTTTTAATTTATGGTGTTATATTACATACAAAATTAATTTCGAAAATACATTGGTATATAATTATTATCTCACCTTAGTTAAATAGAAGGGGAGAATGTGTGGGTTAAAAAAGAAATGAATAAAATTAATAAATTGGAGAGACAAAAA
>JAJLTH010000119.1:0-29941 GCA_030568035.1 Tetrapisispora nanseiensis
TGAATTGTATCGAAACATTACCCGATCTAATTGAAACTTAACTTCTCCGAATTCTTTCCAGAAACGGAAAAAATTCGGAGAAATCGAAACATCGTGTGTTACTTACCCGGTCCACTCATTTGGCCACTAAAATACAGATCTTTTCTGCATATTTTTTAAGGGTACCCTCCCCTTCCCCCCACCACCACCACCGCTATTTGCAAAAGCATAATAGAGAAGGAAAAAATATTTCTATAAAGGGAGCGATATTTTTGGAAGACAACAGAAAAAATCTACAAACTAACAAGCGCTCTTTTCAATAAGCAGTAGAGGGTGTGAAAAAAACATTTACAAGAGAATAGAAATTCATATTCTTCTTTCTCAGTGTGGAATGAGCATTTTCTATTGGGAAGATTATTTCCTCACTTCAGTCACCCCCTTCCTTCCTTCCTTCCTTCAGTTGTAGTTGTAGTATTTTATTCGATATTACATAGTTAAAGCTTAAATTTTTGTAGTCAATTCACTGAACTTTAAAGGTCAGGTTGTTGCTTGTTTTAATGTTCTTGTAAATATTGAGTGATAATTGAATATATACCTTACTGTTACAAGACGATAATAGAGATATATACCTCTTTTCAATTCTTTGTTATTGCTAACAAGGGGGAGGTATTGTATTTTTTCAAGAAATATATATCTTCTATGCTTTTCTCTTACTACTCTATCTATTTTATTTCATCAAAAGTTGAAAATTGTACTAGTTGATTCTAGAAATTTCTAGTTGATTCTAGTTGATTCAAGTAATTTCTTATTATATATTGTAATTACTTGGGATTTAGAATATAGGAAATATTAGATGCATCCTAACCTTCAGTCCGAAGAACTGAACTGTATTAACGTATTTGAATGTTTTTAAGCAATTAAAATATTTTATTTGAAATTGTATATAAGACAACCTAATCTTTCATTTAAATAATTGGAAAACTAGGAATAATTATTTATTTTTTTTAATTAAATTATCTTAACCATTTGAAATTTTTCATCATTTGTATAAACACAATATATATATAAGTATACCCCCATACAAAACAAAATAAAGTAAAATTCATAAATACACATTTTACCAACAATGAACGACGAAACACAATTCACTGAAAGAGCTCTAAACATATTGACCATTGCTCAAAAATTGGCAACTGACCACCAACATGCTCAATTGCAACCTATTCATGTTTTAGCCTCTTTCATAGAGACTCCAGAAGATGGCACTACGCCATACTTGCAAAATTTGATCGAGAAGGCTCGTTATGATTATCCAAATTTTAAGAAGATTGTAAATAGAACGCTAGTTAAAATTCCACAGCAGAATCCAGCTCCATCACAGATCACTCCATCCTACGCTTTGGGACAAGTTTTACAAGATGCTGCTAAAATTCAAAAGCAACAGAAAGATTCATTCATTGCACAAGATCACATCTTGTTCGCATTGTTTAATGATTCATCGATAAAACAAGTATTCAAGGAAGCACAAATTGAAATAGAGGCTGTCAAACAACAGGCTTTGGAATTGAGGGGTAATCAAAGAATCGACTCAAGAGGTGCTGATACAAACACTCCATTAGAGTATTTGACTAAATATGCCATTGATATGACTGAACAAGCCAGAATAGGTAAGTTAGACCCAGTTATTGGTAGGGAAGAAGAAATTAGAAGTACCATCAGAGTACTAGCAAGAAGAATTAAGTCAAACCCATGTTTGATTGGTGAACCAGGTATTGGTAAAACTGCCATTATTGAAGGTGTTGCCCAAAGAATCATAGACGACGATGTCCCATCTATCTTACAAAATTCAAAGCTATTTAGTTTGGATTTAGCTGCATTGACCGCGGGTGCTAAATATAAGGGTGAATTCGAAGAAAGATTAAAAGGTGTTATAAAAGAAATTGAAGATTCAAAAGTATCAATCATCTTGTTTATCGATGAAATTCACACCTTAATGGGTAATGGTAAAGATGATGCCGCTAATATCTTAAAGCCAGCTCTATCCAGAAGTGGTTTGAAGGTTATTGGTGCAACCACCACTAGTGAATACAGATCCATTGTCGAAAAAGACGGTGCTTTTGAAAGAAGATTCCAAAAAATTGAAGTTTCAGAACCAAGTGTTAGACAAACAGTGGCCATCTTAAGAGGTTTACAGCAAAAATACGAAATTCACCACGGTGTAAGAATTTTAGATAGTGCTTTAGTCACTGCAGCACATTTAGCTAAGAGATATACACCATACAGAAGACTCCCAGATTCTGCTTTAGATTTGGTTGATATCTCGTGTGCCGGTGTTGCTGTTGCTAGAGATTCTAAACCTGAAGAATTAGACTCCAAGGAACGTCAATTACAATTACTACAAGTTGAAATTCAAGCTTTAGAAAGGGACAAGGATGCTGATTCCACTACCAAGGAAAGATTACATAAAGCTAGACAAGGAGAAGCCTCTTTGATTGAAGAATTAGAACCTTTAAGAAAGCAATATGAAGAAGAAAGACATGGTCATCAAGAATTGACCGATGCTAAGAAGAAATTAGATGAATTAGAAAACAAGGCATTAGATGCAGAGAGAAGAAATGATACTGGTACCGTTGCTGATTTAAGATACTTTGCTATCCCAGATATTCAAAAGCGTATCCAAGAATTGGAAGAACAAGTTGCCGAAGAACAATCTCGTGCCGGTGCAAATTCCATGGTTCAAAATGTTGTTGATTCAGATACAATTGCTGAAACAGCAGCCAGATTAACTGGTATTCCAGTCAAGAAATTGACCGAAAGTGAAAATGAAAAATTGATCCACATGGAGAAAGATTTATCTGCTCAAGTCGTTGGTCAATTGGATGCTGTTAAGAGTGTATCGAATGCTGTTAGATTAAGCAGATCTGGTTTGGCTAACCCAAGACAACCAGCCTCTTTCTTATTCCTTGGTTTATCTGGTTCAGGTAAGACAGAATTGGCAAAGAAGATTGCCGGTTTCTTATTTAACGACGAAGATATGATCATTAGAGTCGATTGTTCTGAATTAAGTGAAAAACATTCTGTCTCCAAGCTATTAGGTACCACTGCTGGTTATGTTGGTTTTGAAGAAGGTGGTTTCTTAACCAACCAAATTCAATACAAGCCATATTCGGTCATTCTATTTGATGAAGTTGAAAAAGCACACCCTGATGTTTTAACAGTTTTATTACAAATGTTAGATGACGGTAGAATCACTTCTGGTCAAGGTAAGACGATTGACTGTTCCAACAGTATTATTATCATGACCTCCAATTTAGGTGCTCAATACATCCAACAACAACCAGGTTCTAAAGTTCAAGAAGCCACCAAAGGTTTAGTCATGGCTGCAGTGAAGCAACATTTCAGGCCAGAATTTTTAAATAGAATTGCTGGTATCACAGTCTTCAACAAGCTGTCCAGAAAGGCCATTCATAAGATTGTCGATATCCGTCTTGCCGAAATTGAGAAAAGATTTGAAGATAACGACAAGCATTACAAGTTAGACTTGAGCGAAGAAGCCAGAGAATTCCTTGCCAAGTATGGTTACTCTGACGACATGGGTGCCAGACCATTAAACAGATTGATTCAGAACGAAATCCTGAACAAGTTAGCCATTAGAATCTTAAGAAACGAAATCAAAGATAAGGAAACTGTGAAAGTCGTGTTAAAGACGACTGAGAACTCCACGGATGATATTGTTGAGAGTTTAGATGTTTTGCCTAACCATGAAGCTACCATTGCAGATGGTCTAGACTTTGCTGAGTTAGACGATGATGTCGATATGGACCTTGACAATGGTCATGTTGCTTCTGAAGATTTAGATTGAATTATGTAGCTAAATAAGCATATATAAAAAAAAAATAAAACATATAATAGATTGTCATAAATAATATAAAGAGCAAATCCAAAAAAAAAAAAATAAGCATATATATATATATATATATTTGAAATATGGGTATGTTTTGTATTTTATTTGATTGTATTTATGGGAGAGAGTAGAGAGGGTGTTGTGTTTCTTTAATATTTATGTAATAATGACTACACAAATTCTCGAAAGTGCAGATATATATATTCTATTGTACGATATTGTACGGATAGTTCGTGTGTTACAAAACCAGAGATCATGCCACTTCAATGGTCGGCAAATTTGGAGAGAAGAACCAGTTCTCTCCACGTTATCCACAGACACTCGCTCCCTCTCTTTCTTGTTCTCTGTCATTCCAAAAAAAGTAACGATATGATGATGATGAATTGGTCAATTCTTCGGGATCCTCTCCGTAATTTTCTCTTTTTTCTTTTCCTTTTCTTTTTTTGGTCTTTTCCATTGATACAATAGCAACTGTTCTGCACGTCTCTCTTGTCTCAGTGTCTTTCTTTCCGTTACCATGGCTGTGTGTGATATGAAAAGAAACGATGAAAGGATTCTCTGAACAACGACGATAACCAGACACAAAAAAGATCCGCCACGGATCTTTCTTACTTCGATTCTTTTTGCGGTTCCATTTTTCATGGAGCAACCAAATCTTAAACAGTGAACAAAAGCAAAAAAAAAAAGAAAATAGGATAATCGTTCATATAAAATCTACCAAATGATACTTTCTTTCCCACATAAAACATTGCAGATCAGAAACTCTCATTTTCTTAAATCACATATGATTTGCATGTATCTTTTCTTTTTATTATTCACTTATTTCCCTTACTCTCTGCTTTTGTGTCTCTCTCTTTCTCTCTCTGTGCGTGAAAAGGTGGAGATGGGAGATGAATAATTTAAAAAAAGCAATTGAGTTTTTTTGATCTTCTCTCTCTCTCTTTAATGAATTTATTGTGTGTTACATGATTTAGGGGCACAAACAAAACAAATACAATTTTTTTTTCTGCCACAAAAACAAAAAACAAAAAATAATATTAGAAAAGGATTTACCTCTCTCTCTTTTTTGATAGCTCGTTATACGTGGATTTCTCTATCTATTCATTTTAACAACACACAAGTAATATTATATAGTTTTAATTTTAAATATTATGATCTTCTTAAGAAATGATTTAACTATTCCTTTTTTTTATTTTTTTGCCTTTCATTTAAAATAAAAACACTACAAAAAAATGTGAACTCTGACACCTTATAAATAGGCGCTTATTTCTGATCTTTTTAATCTTTTGATCTTTTTGAGGTTTCTCGTTTTTTGTTGTTTTTTTTTTGAATCATTAAACCTCAATAATTGGAAAGTTTAAGTTATAGATCACAGTATTTCAAAACAAAAAAAAAAAACACACAACAACAAAAAAAAGATTTTTCTAACATATTACTTAGTTCCCACACTAATATTGAATAAAAAAATCGAATTAGTGACATTTATTTTATTATTGGTTTTTCTCTTTAAAAAAAAATTCCATATTGTTGGGGCGACCACAAAAAAATATAGAAGATCATCATATTTTAAAAAAAATTAAAAAAAAATATTGATATTAAAAATTTTTAGCCGCTGATCAATATATTCTTTTATATCAATTACAAAAATATATTCATTATTAATAATATATCTGTGTGAGTCCACCTGATTAAAGTATCTGAGCATCCGCAGTTCCCCCTTCTTAGTCCTTTTTTCTTTTTTTTTTTTAAAAAAAGTTTTACTGTCGTGTGAAATTTTTGACGTACCAAAATTTAATTAAAAAAAAATCAGCAAAAAAAAAAAGAAGATCAATCGCGCCAGTAAAAACCGAGTACTAATATTCATACGCATAATGGAAGAATCTAATAAATTAGATAAAACTGATAAATTTGATATGCAATCGATGAAGTCAAATTTAGAATCGATTCAAAATCAAGAAAATAATAATGGTAGTACTACTAACAGTAGTGGTAGTAATAGTAATAATAGTTTTAGGGGCAGACCTTCATCATGTATATTTGTTGCAAGTTTAGCAGCAACTTTATCGGATGATGAATTATGTATTTCTGTCACTGAAAATTTTAAGAAATTTGGAGATTTGGCACGTGTAAAAGTTTTAAGAGATCCTTCAAATAGACCTTACGCTTTTGTACAATATACAAATGATAAAGATGCAAAAAGAGCTTTAAAAAAAGCACAAGGGACAAGTTTAAATGGTAGACTCTTAAGATGTGAACCTGCAAAAGTTAATAGAACTCTATTTATAACAAATCCAATTAAAAAAATATCTTCAATTGATATTCAAAGATTATGTGAAAAATTCGGAGAATTAGAATTAGTGGTACCTAATAGAGAAAACAATCAATTCATTAAAAGATATAGCTACCCGCTTTCTAATAGCAATTCTTGGTTTGTACAATTTGCTTACAGAGATGATGCTATAAGGGCGTTTGCAAACTTTAGAGGAGATAATTTTAATACAAATGTTAATATTAATAATACTGACATTAGTAATAATAATAATGGTTCTCTAAACAATGAAATTAATTCTAATGAGTGTGGCATTAACAATTTGGAAGATAAGGAAATCGTCAGAGCTAGTGATGCTGATGCTGATGCTGATGCTAAAGATTTACAACAAGATTTATCGTTAAAGAGTACCACATCTAATTTGAATGATAATTACACTAATGAAAATATGAATAATATATGGGAGGTTGATTGGGTTCAAAATATTTCAGTCCCAAAACATTTTAATTTATTGGTAAAAAATGATAAAGACACAAATGATTCTCATTCTAACATTAAAGTCAAAGATATTTCATTGAAGTCTAAAGGTTCTGAAATTAGTTTGGATTCTTCATCATTGATTAAAAATAGATGCACAGTGTCACAATATTGTTCTGAAAATGAAAATGGTGAAATAATTTATAATTCTGAGACCGATTCAGAAAAATTTGGTGATTATGAAGATAGTAATGATAAATTAATAAGCGAGGATTCAATTGAGGCCTTTAGGGCTCAAGGTGAAAAAAATATTCGTGAAGGATTTAGAAATAATGCTGACGAAATTGAAAATTCTTCAGAGAGTGAAAGTGATGAAACAGAAGATTTGGAGAGTGATTATTACAATAATACTACCGATGACAGTAATTCGGTAAGAATTGATAAAAAATCTATTTTTGTTGGCCAATTGGATCCAGGTACAAATAAAGATAACTTAACAGAACGTTTTTCAACCCATGGAAAAATAGTAGATTTAAATCTAATAGTTAAGCCAACAAATATTTTTGCATTTATAACATTTGAAACTGAAGAAGCTGCTGCCGCCGCTTTAGAGAGAGAAAATCATGCCATATTTTTAAATAAAACAATGCATGTTCAATATAAAGAAATTGGAGGTTTGCATAGAAAGAAGTTCCGTGGTAACAAGAACTTCAGCAATAACTTTTTTGAAGGAACTAAAGGTTTCACAGGTCCACAATTTAATTTAGCCCCTCCTCCAATAAACATTTATAGAAAAAGAAACTCTCTAGACTATGAACCACAAAATATGTACAATTATATGTCACCAATGCCTCCAATTCCACTACCACCAAATTGTACATATCCACCGGCAATGGGTGATTATGAAATGAATAATTATATTACTTATTCAAAAAATTCAAATTACTCATTCAGAAGAAAATCATTCCCTGTAAGATCAAATAATTCAGGGAGAAATAACAGCAGTAGTTATCCAAGATATGTTGTGTCACCAAATAATTACAATTATAAGAATGATTTTGTAAGCAATACTGTCTCTACTAATACATGTATGTCCAATACAACTGGAGAATTAATATCTGAAAAATCAGATTCAGTAGAAAATTCGGTGTCCGTTTCTAAAGATAACGATTCCATGGATGCATTGGTTAACTTACAAGAAACTGTTACAACTAACGAAATATCAAATGATAAGAAAAAAGAAGATGGATCTATGATGACTAAATCGGAAGTTAGTTCTTCAGAAATTTCACCAACTACAAAAAATATTGAGATTAACAGTAAGAAGAAATTTTATAGAAGAAACTCATTCTATAATCAACCAGTTAAACCATACTACTTTCCGCAGTACTATTATCATCCAATGAACTATCCAATGGGCCCAAATCTTGGATCTCAGAATGGAAACTCATCCTATATGATGCTTTACCCGTTCCCACCTCCTCCTCCTCCAAGCAGTTCAATGATAAATAATTCCATGCCGATGGGAAGAGTTAATACAAATTATCAAAGTTTCCCACCCATTATGTCAGAACATAGATATAATGCAGCCGAAGCTCAAAGTTTTACTAACCCTAACAAATCATACGAGTTAGATTATTAAATGGCATCAAAATATAACGTGATATGATATAAATATCAACTGTCTTATTATTGATCAATAAATATTGGCATTTGTATATGATACCTGTAGGAAACCATATATACAAGATTATATTAATATTCTTTTCCTTATACTTTATAGTTCTTATCGTTAATTCTAATACACAGTCTCCAAATTTATTTATTTTTTCTATATAGCTTCGCCTGTCTATAATTAACCGTAATGATATGAAACAAAAGATAAAAAACTAAATTTCATTAAATTGTTTACTGAACAGATGAAATCATATTATAATATAGTATGTTTATTAATAAATATATACTTAGTTATAGAATTTGTATGTTAAATTCTCCTTACTCTTCTATCCAAAAGGACAGGAGAGTAATATAATTATCTATTCATTATTGGGGTCTTTATATACTTTTTTATATCTGAACACGTCAACCAATTCAACGTTGTTGTCGAATTACCTTGTGTTACAGAGGTATAACAGAATATTTCTATTTACACACTAGGAACTCAGTAGGAACATTGATAGAATAGACCGGTGAACCATTTTCACCCTCGCATTCCATTATATCCGATATATAGCATATTTATCCGAGTAGTTAATCCATAACTGCCATATGATCTGGTTCCATATCCGATAGTTCCTGTTTCAACAATCTCATACTTGGAAAATGATCGTTTTCAAGATGACAGACGTTTTTCCCAAAGCTATAAAGCAAGCTTTTTCACCAAGTTATCAAGATAAATAATTTATAGTTTTTATAAATAAATATATTTTATATAAATTCACCAAAAGATGAGTAAGGAATTATACTGTAATATTATAACCTCTAATATGAATAATCAATTGAACTTCAATTCTAACACCACTGCTAATAAAGCAAAACAAACTTCTACCATCATCTCCGAATTACAATACAGAAATATTTTGAGGCGAATTTTCAAACATTTTGGGGTTTTACCTAGACTTCTGGACAGTTTTCATACCAGGATATACTCTTATGATTCCGAAATTATCGTTCAAAATAGGTGATCTTCTAAACTGTGAGTGTTTCACTGCTAAAATTTTTAAGCAAAAATTATTCAGCGCAAGTGGTTTAGTGGTAAAATCCAACGTTGCCATCGTTGGGCCCCCGGTTCGATTCCGGGCTTGCGCATTTTTTTGCTATTTTTTTACAGTATTTGAAGAAAAGAAAAATTAGCAATGCCAAGCTTAAATTCTAATGTATAGGATTAACTCAAGTTTACAGATGAAGAATCTATGCAACTTCAAGAAGGGTCTCTAATATAATAGTTTACAGTAGTCAAATTTGTTGTTAGTTAAAAACATACTACATAACAGTACGTTTAGTAAACCCCTTGCTTTAGATCAGGGGTAAATTGTTATAAATTTAGCAATAATTAGTTTGGTCCGTATAATATAATTATTATAAAGGAGTAATTTGGTTTGATTTATAAGGTTTATAACTCTTAATTAAATTCTTTTCAAATTAATTGATTAAGTCATTGTTTTTAGCAAAAGTAATGTAGCTTCCAAATGAGCCAATAGTTTGACATCGCATTCATTATACAAAAAAGTTGTTGTTAAGCTAGTTTTAGTAGTCATTTTATTTTTATTTTTATTTTTATTGTAAGTAGTACTTAAGTAGTATATCACAATTTCAGGTAAAACTTTTTGAAAGAAATATTGAATCAGGGGCAATGCAAATTTTGAATTAATTTCATTCCGTAATATCTGGAAATTTGGATTCAGCTTTACCTTCGTAATTTGACATATAAAAAGAATGGGAGTTTTCCATTTATTCTCAAAAATAGTTTCAAACTTACATCTATTTTTTTTTTGAAATATTTTGTATTTAATATATGTATTATTTTACTCTTTGATATCATTACAAGATTTATAATTAATTTATTATTTTTGTATTACATCAAAGTTCAATTGTGACGCTTCTCGTGGACAAACTAAAATTTAAAAAAATAAAATATTACAAAAAGATAAAATATTTGCTGTCACAACATCAATTAAGAATTGTTAATTATTATTTGAGTAATATATTGTAGATACTACCTAAAAAATAAAGGTTAGATTTTTTTATTGATTAACTAACTATATCATACCTGCTTTACTATTTACTTAACGCAACCTCTCGCCAATTCACTAATCATTGCTAACTAAAATACTATATTGCTAACAACTAATTTTTAAAGTTGAAAATATCAAAGTAAATTTTTGAATATTCACGTAAAAGGAGAGTTACAATGACAAAGTTAGTATTAAAGAAAAATGACTTTAAAGTACCTGTCATTGATTACCCAATTAGCAATGACCATATCATTGGGCTACGTGACATTAAGATAGCTTCACTCCACTATGCCCTTTCTATTGCTGCTTCGGTTAATGATAAATATAATTTTGCACCTCATGAAAGAGAAGGACCCACCTCAAGGGGGCAACTAAAGAATTTAACTAATTTTGCTATATTGACAAATATTGCTGCCTATTATGCAGCAAATGCCTACTTATTCATTGAGACTTTACCTGCAATTACACCTGCTAACACATCCTACCAACAAAGGAATCAATTTTATGGGTTAACCAAAAAGCAGTTGATGGAAGCAAAAACCAGAACTTATCAAGCAGTTTACCAAACTGCAATAGCAAATTTCGATAAAAAGGCAGCTGCAACTGGTTCGTCCTATAAGATCAAGAGACTAAGTTCTGAAGACCAAATTAAAGTTAAACAAGCTATGCATTTAGAGTTAATTAATGGTATAAAGTATGGATATATTCCTCATTGTTTTTCGTTTGCCTATTGCGTTAATTCCTCACAATATCACTTCAATAGAGAATTTAGTGGGTTAGTAGGCACTACAATAAATGATTACATTAAAAAGTGTGTTCTCTGCATTAAAACTGAAATGGAAGAGAAAGATTATTACTCTGAAAGAATTAACTCCATTAAAAGAAAGTTTTCTCTCCAAGATGTACAAAGTGTTTTGTTTAGTGAAGAAGCTCATTTGACATTTGAAAATTTGACCAATTACATATTTGCTCTAGGGTCAGAAGCTTACCATATCATGAGACCTTTTTTGGGAGGATCAAATTTGTCACAAATAAAGATAAACCTTAGAGAATCGTTAGACAAGAGTTTACCATATCTAAAATTTGGAATTGATGAAACTGTGGAAACTTCTAGCTCATCCAATTTAACGACTTCAACGTCTTCCACAAATCATAGTGACAAGAAAGATGATAAAAAAAGAGGAACAAAATTTTCCAATAAAATAACAAAGAAGCAAAACAAAAATTCGAGAAGAAGGTCTGATAAAAATGAGATCGTTTGCTCTAAATGTAATCATAAAATGAGATATTTTAGTAAATTGGACACCATTAAGAAAATTGACACTCAAATTTCTGTTCAGCAAAAGGATCAAAACAAGAATAAGAATATCACGAGTATCAATGCCACTAACATAATTCAACAGAAATTTAATGAGGGAAACTATATGAAAGAAAATAGTCATCACAAAAACATCATTCAGCAGAATATAATGCAACAAAATATTGTTCAGCAGAATATTGTTCAACAAAACTTTATGCAACAGAACTTTATTCAACAAGGTACAGAACAGCATAGTGGACAACAATTCAATAATTATAATAATAATCTTACTAGGCCCATTAGTAGTTTTTTTGCATCTAAAGTTGCTGAACTTCAATCAATTAAAGATGAAGTAGAACAAACTTCTAATTTAGATAACAATAATCTAGAATCCACTCATGCAACTCCTTCTATTGCTGAAGTCAATAATTCAAATATTGGTCAAATCAGTGTTGATAAGTCAAAAGTTTCAACTAATACCTTGACGTTGGAAGATGAGCCAAAGTTTGATATTCATAAAAAGTCAACTGAAGAGTCTTCAAAATCTTTCTTATCTAACACAAGTCATTACGATTACGTTTTCGCTCAGATGCCAGTTGATCATCAACAAGAAGAATTTGTCGAGTTACTAGGAATTCCAAATAAAGATATATCACTTTCAAGAAGCATTATGGAATCTAGTACTCCATACTGTGCATCTGGTGAGACATCTATGGTTGATACTGAAAATTCAATTGGTGCAGATGCTATACTTAATGAGCTAGACTACAGCTTAAGCGAAGTAGGTAAGATATTGAATGGGTATGAATACAATAAGAATTCGTATCTTATCACGCCAAAAACAATGGGTTCGCATAGTAACTCAGATCAAGAAATGTCGATTAATTATAATAATGAGACAGTAGGGTCTGTGTCATTAGTTTGAAAAAATAGGAGCCTTTACCAAGAATGTGGTAGTTATCAAAATTTATTGTTACATTAACAAGCCTGTTTAAGATTTTATTAGGATTTATTCAAATAAGATTACCATTGATAACAACGTTTTAACAAAATATACAAGGGGTAAGGCTATATATATATATATAAATTGTATATTTATATCTAGTGTTCCCTTTATTATATTCAAACAATATATAATATTAAATTGAAACATATTGTTACTGAAATTAAATCTTGCCTTCAGGTGTTCACTACAAAATATATAGAAGAAAAGAAAAGGAAATAATAAATAATAATTTTCATTTTGAGACTATTTACAAACTTTTATTAATTCTCAAATCTTTATATATATATATATATATATATGTTTAGAATATATTAATATTACTAATTTTAAAAAATACATCATTTAAATTTTTATTCTCATGTAAGTGAATATATGTATTTCTTTCAGCTAGAGTAATAGACACTTCTAACGTCAGCAATTTTTTTGCCTCTACCTAATGCAATTTCATCTAAAGTCTTTTGTGAATTTAGTAATGCTTCTAATGTACCTTTTGCAACGTTCATCTCATTTCTAGATTTATAAACTTTACCACTTAAATCTTTAATACCTGCGCATTCACAAATTTCGTATATTATATGGTTCACTCTTAAGCCAAAACCAGGTCTACCACTTCTGAGGAATAATTTTACACCATGGTATCTATATTCAATATCACCGTAAATTGTTCTATTTTCATATCTTGGAATTTCTTTTAAATTACGAACAGCATCCCAATGAGCTTTAAAAATAGCTTTTGACATGTTATCTCTTGATTTACCTTCACCTAAACCAACCATACCATTACGATCGCCTGCCACAACTAAAGCATAATATGAAGCAATTTTACCCTTCGCAGTTTGGTTGGAAACCCTTTTTGTGACTAATGGTTTCATTACCACTTTTTTAATAATATAATCAATATCTAATTCAGATTGGTTATGCAGACCCACAGCTACGTCCATTGTTTTTGATGTTTTACCAGATGACCTGCCAGAATCTAATTCAGCAATTTTACTTTTAGATAAACCAGGTGGAATAACAAGACCATCACCAGGTAGGGGTTGATGTATTTTATCCCATTCATAAGTATTAATTTCACTGACATCATTGACATGGGCATGTGGCAATCCAGGTTTATAATCCCAATAACTATCTATTTTGCTAAAATCTTCTAAATAAGGAGGATGGAATTTAACATTACTCGATGGTTGAAAATTAGGATTCGGTGGAATTACACTTTGTGCCTGCTTGATAGATTTAAGTAATTCTGGTGGATAATATTTCTCCAAAACAGAATCACTAAAATGTTTTAAGCTTCTTAACGAGGTTGAAAATTGTCTCTTATACATTATTATATCTTTGAATCAATCTTCCAATTGGAGTTCCTTAGAACTTGTAAATTTGCCTTTGTTTTTATTTAACAAAGGAATTGATATCCTTGAAATAAAATAACACTTCTCAAAATATATAATTTTTGAGATAAATATAACCTCCTTTTTTAATTACTAACTTGAATTAGTGGTTAATTGGTTCGATTTACAATGAATTGACCCAAATCACATCAGCTAGCAATTCAATTTCTCTAAGTAATCCTATCTTCTAGTATTATTTCAACTTTATTAATATCCAGATTCAACGATTTCTTCAACTTTCGAAAATTCACAAAGAGACAAAAAAAAAAAAAAAAAAATAAAACTATATATTTGTCATTATATACGAATTCATATGTCTGTCGCTCAGATCTCTAATATGTCATAAATTTATACAAGTTGATGGTGTTTATAATACATGAACTGAACAACATTAAAAGTATATCTCTTGAATATACATCCACATTTGAAGACTAATATAAATCATTAAATAATTCAATATTATTAACTACTAAATAAGTATTAGGAAAAGTACGCTAATAATGTATTGAAATACATATCAAATGTATTAGAAATAAACTAATAAGAGTATGTATGCCTAAAGATAAATACTTATATGTTTATAAAGAAAGAGACAAAAAATGGCCTGTATTTATCTCCTTATCCGGTTAGGTTTACAGTTTAATTTGTTCCCATTTTGGCTATTTGTTGATGATTTGACTTACTAGCTCCTCCAATCATGACGATAAAACAATCATTCAATTTAATTATGTTTTTTATTTTACATTCATTGTCTCTGGCAATGACATATTGGACACTCAGCACCTTTTGAGTTTCTTAAAGCATATTCTAACTTTCTTGGAATATATTTATAGTTTGGATATTTTGATTTGTGCAATTCCTTTTCCTTTTTAGCTAAATCATGCCAATATTTTTTTTCGTCTGCTGGTAATGTTCTCCAGCGTTTACCAATTTCTTTTGAAACTTGGAAGTTTGTCTTAAATGAACCTTGTTCAAGAAGTTGTTCTTTATCTTTTCCAAATATTGAATGATGTAGATTTTGTCTAAATAAGATGAAAGCGTTTCTTGGTCTTGGAATTCTTGTACCATTATCTGTATGATTTTTACAGGAACAAATTTTTTTATTTGTTCTATTTTGAATATTATTATTTGAGCTATTCTTCATGTTTACTTTAAATATTTTAAATTCTGATGTAGGTGAAGGATACGAATTTTCGTTTGCGTTGACTGGGACCTGCATTTGTTTTGGTAATTGTTGAGATTCTAATTTTTGCTGATGCAGTTGTTGTTGTTGTTGTTGTTGTAGTTGCTGGTAATGTAGCTGCTGTTGTCGATATGATTGCTGCTGTTGATTGATAATCTGATAGTTTAGGTTTAGCGCAGGAAAACTATTTCTTCTGTAGTAATTTGAATCTAAATTATATTGTTTATCCATATAAGCAATTGTGTTTGCATCACTACTAGTGTAATTAGTAAAACTCGTCACACTGTTTTGTCTTGAGCTTGGATGACTTATTGGGGTCATAGCACCTGGATTTGTGTAAGTTGGAACATACTGTTGTTGTTGTTGTTGTTGTATTGGTTGTAGTGGCAATGGTTGTTCATCTGGTATTACGGATAAAATGTTTCTGATAGATGGTAATCTAACACTTTGCGTTATTGGGGTTGATCTGGTGTACGATGTATTTGCCATCATTTGGTTATTGAGTATTGGCATGTTTGTGTGTGTAAATTAGTGGTCACTGTTTATGATTTTTGAACAGCCAAGAAATTCCTTTATAATATAAGTTTAATAAAGTGTGAAGAAAACCTATATTAATGGTGTATAATGGAAAATTCTACTGGAGAAAGTAAGCAAGTGCTAGGATTTCAGATTATTAGAATAAGATAGTTTAATTATCGAAAGGGAAAAAAAAGAGATTTTAAAAATCTGAAAGAAATATGGAGATATATTTATATGTTATTAAAAGCAATACTGCTAGGTATTCGAAGATCTGAGATTAAAATTTAAATTATTATTATTATTATAATAATAATTTTTTGCTTATTTCATCCAAGCCTAATATTATTAATACATGAAAGTATAAATGGGGACTTTATTCGATATAATTATTGCTTATCCATAAGTATCTTTTAAATGATTGTAAAATTACTCAGATTAGGACATATTAGAAGTGATCAAAGCAAATGCAATTTTAAAATTAATTTAATTTAAATTAAATTAAATTAAATTAAATAATAATAAAATATTTTGTCTAGTGTATTGTTACGAAATGAATGAATATTAAACTTTTTTTTTTTTCTTGTAATACTGTTCTTGTAGTTATTGTTATTATTATTTTGTCCCCAAATAAGAAATAGCAGATAAAATAAGGAACAATTTTAGATTTAATTGACATAAATTTGGGAATATTAAAGAAGCAGAGACTAAATACAATTCACTAAAAGAACATTAACAAAAGAAGAAGAAAAATATGAAATATTACATATAAAATATGTATATGTATTTTAATTCTACAAAAATTTGTTTAAAGAATACTAAAAAGGAAGCAAAGATATTATTAATTGTAATTGAAGGATCATTCATTAGACAATAAAAAAGAGAGAGAGAGAGAGAGAGAAAGAGACTAAAAACGATAAGAACGTAGCCATGTAATTTGTCAATGAAACAATTCAAAAAGGAAAAAATACCATATTCATACACTGTGAGTTCATCTTATACTTGTTGTTCATTAAGCTCTTCGACGATATTATTTCACTCTTTCCATCGAGAGAGTACAAGAAGTTGATAGAGTAATATATACTGTAATTTCAAGAAATGGAACTGAGATTTGAATCAGATCTTCTAATACTTATTCCGTGAAAAGTCTATTTCGTATATATAATACTAACTTGTAACAAACATATCTTATTCGACAATCGAACAAGAATAATAATAAAATTCCTCCATGAATTTTCGTAAAATCACAAAATTATTTAAATTAAAAAAAAAAAAAAAACATTTCAATTAGAAAAACATACGTAGAACAAATGCAACATTAAAAAAAGAAAACTAATAAATGTTTGGAAGATTGCTGAGAAATCGGCGTGGAAACAACAAACATTCCAAGTTTTTATTAGTTTCGAAATGAATAAATTATTCGAAATTATTATTTTTTCTTGAAGAGATCAAATGAATTAGTACAAATTTAATATAATTTATTATAATTTATTATAAGTTTTGTAGTACATTATATTAAGTAAATGGAACATTTCTGATACTGTGGGAATTGTGAAGATAATTGTAGTTTGCTGTTGTTCTTTCTAGTGTGCAATTCATGAATAAATTAATAAAATGTAGGTAATCTCGAAACCTATTTGATCATTGTTTTTGGGTTTAGTTTTTTTTTTTTTTTTCATTGATAAGTTCTATACAAATGAAGAACGATCGAAAAACATATGCAGTACTATCCATCCTATAGTAAAATATTATACAATGATATCATATATAGAATGAATAATAACCGGCTGTCTTTGTTGAACAGTTAACAGTATAATTTCGTAGATTATGGAATTAATAGAAGCCTTTTTATTTTTATTTTTTTTTTTTTAAGTATAAATAATAAAATGAATTTTTTTTGGAGGGATCTCTCTTAGCATTTTATTATTGATTATTGATTGATTATTTATTGATTACTTTAAAACTTTTTTTTTTTTTTTCAATTATTTTTTTAATATAGACTCTTCCACGGATAACCTTTCGGGTAGTAGTTATATAAAAATTAATGAAAATACACTTAGATTTATTATAATTGTAATCTTTATTGTCTCTGTGTATTGCTTATCTACACTCGAATTCGCACTATTGTATCTCTGAACCAAAAAGGTCAAAAGAATACCATTTTAATTAGGACAAACGTTAGTAATATTTCTCTTTTCGAACAATTATCAATCTTAACTATCAACCGCTCTCGTTTTTCTTACTCTTTTCTCGGATGAGATGAACATTGACGAAATCTTCGAATGTATTCATGAAAGGATTGCACATACGTGATTATGCATCCGAATGTGGTGAGTACAACGTATTTATTATATTTCATGTACGTGGTCAATTTTAACTCTTTTATTCAAATGAAATTGATTAAGATAAACTGTATCTTTGTCAGTTTGTTCTCTGTCAAGCTACTTTTCTTTTTTTAAAAAAATAGAAATAAAAGGGAAAAAGTTCTTTTTGTTACTACTGTTCTTGTGTTGCTTCTTAATTCTTTTGTTTGTTTTTCTTTGCTGTAATTCATTCGAAGTAAATAGATATCAATACAAAGAATTAATTTCGAAACTTTCAGATAATGATAAAAAAAAAAATGTAATACGGGAAATGCTTCGGGAATAAGAAAAAATTAATGTTTTATTCATTGTTTGAATTTATCATTCATTAGTGAAGAACATTTATACAGCTTCGAGTATATTGTCAACGCTAGGCAAAGTTAAATATTTTTTTTCTTTATTGCACATTGTTACAACGTAAATTGTATGCACAATATCTTGTTTTGGTCATTGTTTTTATTTTATTTTATAATAGTGAAGTTGTAATGAATTTATGCATTATTGCCCTTACTCATAAGTGCAAACCACCCAAAATCACTTGACATCAGCTTAACAGAAATATATCAAATTTAAACTATTTTAAAAAATTAAACTCTTCTCAAAAATTAATTTGTTTATGTTGTTATTTTTGATCCATTTTATCGTTGAACTATAAATTGTTTTTTCATAGAACACCTGTCATTTGTCGAATCGCATAATTATATAGAAATCACGATATGGTGGTATAGACATATGCATTGGGTTCCTAATTGGGTAAATTTTCTTGATATATGGTTGTTTTTTTGTTTCCTTCATACCTAATACCAAAAACGGAACAGTTGTTGATGTAATATCGTGTAATGTTGAAGCTTTCCTCTACAGCGAGCGATACATCTGATCTGACAAACAGGAAAGAAGCGATATCGGTTATCATTCTCCGTAATTCCCATTCATTTATTTATTTATTGCCCATCATATTTTCTTTAATGTGGAACGTACGGGTGTTGTTGCTGCTGTATTCTTTAAGTGGGAAAACAGGAATATGCACTGATGAGTTTTTTCAATTCAAGATAATATAAAAAAATAAAATTATCTATCTGCACCAGTAGACAGTGCGCCAAATCCAAGAAGTTTTATAAATGCCCGTACCAGAATCTATTATTTATAGGTACAGAGTTAGTGTACGTTTTGGGCATTCTGTCATTGTACTTAATGGTGCGAGTACAATGGCGAGTAAAAAGCTTGCAGAAAAAATGCTCCGTAAAGGGTAAAAAGAAGAAATGAAAGACGAAAAGAAAGAAGAATAAGAAATTCAGACTTTCTTTTTATTGTAATCTCTCATTTTCACGAATTTTTTTTTTAATATATCAATATATATATATAATATATATTGCTTGTACGGGATTTGTTATAGATGTGAAGGATGCAAGGATGTTTTGCTATCTTGCTGTTTCTTTTTTTTTTTTTTCTTGACACTATTTTGGGTAATTCTCATACGACAATAAGATCTTCCAGGGTAAGAAATCGCTGGAACCCAGTAAAGGAACCGTATATCTTATTTTACCCTGTTAATATTTCTTTACTTAATATATTAATTTCTACATTAGTGCTTCAGGATCTACATTTTCTCCCTACCAGATTTCCCTCTTGTGACTTACAGAATCAATGGTTCGACATTTTAGAAACAAAAGAAATATCACACCCCGTTAAATTATTCATGTATACGTATATCCTGCACGCACTAGAATGGATTTACTTCTGTCTCGGCTCATAATTTCAGTTCTCTGTCTTCGGTCTTCGGTAATTCACTCTTGACTGTTTACTGTAGGGTTGGTCAAAGAACACATATATATATACATACCATTTAGTCGAATAATGAATTTATTTTGTTGCCAAGAAAAAACGTAGTATTCCGATGAATATTTTATAATATTTCGTGACGCAGAGTCGCTTTATACGCTTGTTCTCTCTCTCTCTCTCTCTCTGTCGTACTGTGTGCTCTGATACTTTTTATCGTTGCTTTGTAGGTTCAATGAATGGGGAATTTTTGTTTTGCCCCAACTATAATTCACACGTACAAAATACATATAAAAATCAATACCTCTCGTTATTGTAGTAATTTCCTTTTATGAATGTTTTTGGGTCTCTTTTTACATACACACTCGCATGCATTCAAGTTGTAATCATAACACGTGTCTTGTGTTTGGGGGTTTGGGGGGTGTCTGAGAGGCATACTGACAATTGATGCAAGACACATTTACAATGGTTTCTCTTGCTCCATTTTTTTACTACCCGGGTCTCACACATTTTTTTTGCCTGTGTGTTTTTGATCACGTGATTCCATTGTGGAATCCATCACATTTAATTATAATCTAATTTTCATTTTTTTAATGTTTAGTTAACAGTAGTTAGATATAACTGTTATTATTATCTTCATTATATAATGAGTTTTTAAATCAACGTTTTAAAAACTAAATAAAAAAATATAATAATTTAACTAGGCTTATAGAATTAATATAATGAAACAAAGTCAACTTATTTATAATTAATTAATACAACTCTCGACAATTGAGTATTTATGATCGTGACAAAATGAAATGATATAAAAGGCGTCAATTTGAAAGAACCCTGATAGTTCATGGAATTATTTAATATTCTGTTATCTAGTTTAGTATTATTATATAGCCTATATAAAAAGAGTCCATGGAGTATATTTTTAATTAAATAATTATAATCTCAATATGACTCTAAGATGACAATTAATAAACAAAACTAAAACTTTTGAATATCTAATATATTAATAAAATAAAATAAAATTAAAGACAAACCAAACTAACAAAAGTTATGCTTTTCTAAAGAAATCTATCATCTATTCTATCCGTTAATTTTTCTTTTTGCTTTGGTATCATTTTTTATCATATTTTATTGTATTTTTTTTGCTTTCATTTACCACTTAATTTTATAGCATCCTCTAAACTGTTGACAACAACATCTGGAACACCAGGTCCTCTAGAGAAACCCATACCACCCAAAGACACTTTACCTTGGTATTGTTCTTTAACTAACTTCTCAAAATTTTGAGACCATTCAACATATCCAACAAAATATTGAGGAATACCGTTTTTAGCCACTGTAAATTCCCAATGACCATTTTTTAAATCTTCTTGAGAGATTTTTAAATGTTTATTTAAACATTCTTTTGCATTAGATTTCCAATACTCGGCATCATTAATTTGTGATTCAGTATAACCTTTTTTTTCCAAGTAGTGTCCACCTAACATTAATGTCAATTTCGTATATTCATTTGGAACAATATTTTTACCCTTTTCTAAGGATTCAAAATTTTTTTCAATAACAGAATCAAATATCACACCTAATAAACTATTCTTGTTTGCATTAGCTTGTGGAACTAAATATCCAAAACTATGATACTTAGTGTCAATAACATCTTTATTAGGTAGATAATAATTCACCAGTATAGTAGTAACTGAATTAAATTTTTTTAATTCTTCTGTTATCTTTTGAGCACCTTTGAAAAATTTCTTTAATTTCATTGGGTTACTAGTTATTCTGACATGATCAAATTTCATATTTTTTTTTGAATCTTTGTTTTCAAAATTTAAAACAACTTTATCTTCAGAGTTTTCAATTGTCTTAATAGGAGTTTCACGGATAATCTTAATATTTGGTAGACATTTATTAACTAAATAATTGGAAACCATATTTGGGAAACTTTGTAAACCACCAATTAAACCTAACATTGGAAATTTTTCCAACTGTTTATTTAACTTGAAAATTGCTCCATTATTATTACCAAAATATTTATCATATCTAGTCAATTCATTTTCATTGCTTTCATTAGATTTCGATTTATCAAAAAATAATGATTTAATAATTGAACCAGAATTTTTCTCAACATTAAACAAAGCTGAATTTGTCTTTCTTAATGAAATTCTATTCAAATCATCGGCATATATACCATGATATATAGCACTCATTAAATTATTGCTGATAGCATTAGTTTTACCAAATCTTCTTTTCAAAAATGTCGAAACTGCTTCATCTTCATCATTCGATAAATATTTCTTGCTTCTAAATGGTTCACCAACAATACTACTTATAATATTTTTACCTAATGAATTGAAAAATAACAGATTTATTGTATCAAAACTTAAAATTTTGTTAGGAACTTTAACTAAATTATCATTAACATCCAATAAAAACTTCTTGTTTGCATCAGACAAAGGTGAGATGGTTTGCACTTTTTCAAATTGTTCTAATTCCTTAATGATATCAATGATAATTGCTGTACCAGTTGACTTACCTCTTAAAGTTCTTGGTCCTTTCTCTAACATGACATTTTTGTTATTATCTTTCGAATCTAGAAAGTTATAAGAATATAACCACCCACCATTCTTACTTTGTTCATCAATGATGGTAATTTTTAGATCAGGTCTTAATTTATTTAAAAAATAAGTGAAAGTCAAACCAGAAACACCACTACCAATAACAGCAATGGAACTGTTTGGTTTTAGTTTAGTAAATGCTGCTAAAGCCATTTGGATATCACCTCACCTTGAGTACAACACTGATTTTCTCGATATTAACAGATGACTTTAGTCACACCTTGTCCTAATTAATATCAAAATACAATTAACCAAAATATTTAATATATATGAATATGATTAAAGTATATATATAAATATATTATACATAAGCTGTTTGATATCTTTTTCTTAATGAGAGAGAGCAGTTTGTAAAAGGAAGAATTACTTTGAAAAAATTGTAATCAATTAACCCTATTTACATCAAAAACTTCTCAAAATAAAAAAGGACTACATCAATGAATAATCTTTAATCTAAATTATGAAACATCAATGAATTGATAGTTATAAGTAAGAATTACAATGTATTAATGAGAAGGTTGTTAAACTCTTAGAATTATCTTTTGAAATCGTCGTTTAGAGACGGATATTTTTCGAATTTTTTAATTTTTTCAATAATTTTGTATTTTTCTCATTGAGAAGAATTCCCCTTTTTGGCTGGATTTCTACGCATTATTCTAACTCTGAAATGTTACGAAATCAATTGGATATATTGATCTCGTTTAATGGACAAATTTTAAATAACGAGATCAAGAAGGCGAGACTCATCAGATATCACAACCTACAACCACACTAACGTACCCACATACATATATACATACATACATACATACATACACGATCATATCATATCATATGTAAAAGTACAAGCCCATACTGGGAAGGTTATTTATTTAATAAGTTTAAAAAATGATATTATATGTTACATAAATAAGGCACATTCATTGTCTTTAACCTTTTATTAAAATTAATAAATCGGATCTTAAATCAATTTACAATGAAAATATGTGAATAGTAATATCCCCACTTTAAATTTCACTAATAACCAAATAGGACCACGAACTCAACAGTACATCATAGTTTCTAAACTGAATAACACCTAATAATTTAACATATAACATCTATAATAATTTTTAGAATAAATCTTACTTGCCATACCTTAAATTATTTTTTGATATTATTTAGAACATTTAAAGATTATTTATTAAAATGATTATTTCTTATAGGAGTGTTAAGATCAAATTTGATCTTGCTCAAACAAATTTAATGTAAATTACAATAGAAAACAAAGAAATTTCATTGAATTTCTAATATTACAATAAAATATATACCAATTCTGTCGCCAGTTTTCTTTAAATTGCTGGATTAGAAATACGGTTTACAATGGTTTTTTCATACTCTGAAATTTTTGACTTCAACTTGTTTCGTGAAATACTTAATATCTAAGCTTCCAATTATAATGAAAAAAAAAAGGATCAAAAATATGAGAGTTTTATAGAATATTGTGATGTTATTTAAATTATTTATAAGTAAGAAGTTAATCAATAAGAGATTGATAATTATTTTTTTGAATGAGATTCTTGCTTCAATATTATAAAAATATCAAGTGTAATTAATTTTATTTTTGCGAGTTCCTTAATTATTCATTCACTGTATAGAGTAAGAAATCAGAAATCCTATCATAAGTATATACATTATTCTTGAAGATATCAAAACATCAATAACAGGAACTTAGTAAAGAATGACACAATTGAGAAGATCTACTAGAATTGCAACTAAAAAAGTGCAAACCGCAGAACACAAGTCAGCTGAAAGTTCAAAAGTTGGTAAGAAATCAAAAATTTCAACAAAGAAGAATGTACCAGTTTCCAAGATTGAAACTGACTTAGCTGAAAAAGACTCACAAACTACTAAAACAATTGAAGTTGGTGATGAAATACCTGATTTAACGTTAGAAAATCAAGATGGTGAAAAATTATCATTAAGAGATCTTGCCAAAAAGAATAAGATTATTACAATTTTCGTTTATCCAAGAGCTAGTACCCCTGGTTGTACAAGACAAGCCTGTGGCTTTAGAGATAACTTTAACGATTTAAAGAAGCATTCTTTAATTTTAGGTTTAAGTGGGGACTCGATTAATGCCCAAAAACATTTCAAGACCAAACAAAACTTACCATATGATTTATTGAGTGACCCACAAAAGGAGTTGATTACAATTTTAGGCTGTAAGAAACATCCAAGTGGCATTATCAGATCACATTTTATTTTTGTTGATGGGAAATTGAAATTCAAAAGAGTTAAAATTTCTCCTGAAATAAGTATTACTGATAGTAAGAAAGAAATTTTAAGTTTAGTAAAAGACTTATAAAAAAAGTCTTATTCAATAACTATAATCCAATGTTTTTAATTTAATTTTATATTCATGTTTCTATTATATCCTTTTTATGCTTTTTATGTCAACAATTGATCCAATTTTAAAGAATATAAATATATCTATATATGTATTCCTAAATATATTGACATTAACTATTTGTTCTTTATCATAATACTTTCAGTTAACCATTTATTGATAAAAATGTTCTAGCATATTCATTGTAACTATTTATTTAATCTTATAGTGTAGTCTTCACCACTTTGTGTAATATATCTTACCCATGGATAACTTTTATATTGTAATTTAGGCTCATTGACTTTTAGGTAGCGTACTTGAATTCCTGAAGTTGTGAAATATGGAATTTGGAATTTTATTTGAACAGGTCTTCTAACCTTTGGTGGTTCAACCCCATCGATAGAAGGTAAGTGCAATTGAGCTGACATAGAATACTCTTTTCCACCTGCAAAACTTCTTAGTTTCCATAAAATAGCATTCTTTTCTGGTAACCATTTAATCGAACCATGCGAATATCTAAATTGTGGTGTATCAGCATCATCTGGAACTGGTATCAAGATTTCGACATTGTTGGCAATGGACTTCTTTTTAATTTGTGCTTTTGCTCTACAATGGATTTCAATTCTAGATTTTGAATGAACTTGAATATCTACATCACACCATATCAGAGGTTTTATTGGGGTTGTCAACCTATAATTCATTAAATCAAATTCACCATCCGGTGGGATAAATGTAATTATCTTCTCATTCTCGAACTTACTCAATCTAACACATTGATGGAATTTTAAATCTTCTAACTCAATTTGAGGTTTTTTATCATCTGTTTCTCCACCTCCAACTTGTACTGATCCACTATTTCCTTCAACGTTATTTTCTTCTAAATAATTAGAGAATATTCCTCTATCGTTAATACCTAATTTCAAATCTGGCATACCAGACAAACGCGACCTTACACGGACTGCTCCAACTATTTCTGATCTTAAGACTTGGCCTTGTTGTGTGACTAACATATTGATTGATTCTATTATATCTAAAAATGCTTCATTTTTCTTATAGCTGATACCTTCTGATCTCCAACTGACTGAATTTGTTAATTCTGTAGGAGGTCTAGCAGCATTCTTCTTCTTTTTAGATGTCGAACTTTTTATTAATTTGAAAGATTTTTGAGTAATATATTTTTTCAACATTTTTGTCTCTGTTATTTGAGGGATACCAAAATCCATCATTTCATCTAATAATTCATATATAATGACAAAATTGTCTCTTACTGATTCTTCTTCAACAGATTTGAGATACTCTTCCAATACATCTATCACTTGGTGTAAAAATACAAATATTTGTGCCACGTTTGTTTGATAGGAAGTGGTTAAAGCTACAGCATATATATCTGAATGTTTAATAAAAAGATAATGAATACCCTTATGCATAATACAAGGAGGAACTACTCCTGTTTCTTCTTCTGATTGAAGTAAAAGATTTTGAAAATTATCAATAGCATTTGTAGGCATGTCATCTCTGTACCTTCTTGCTAAGATAGGTTTACCAGAATTATCGCAAAAATAAATACCTGAAACCATCTTTAATCAGAAAAAATGAAATCAATACAATTGGAAAAAATATCGAGTCCCTTAATTGTATTGAATATGATCGAATCTTTATTATAGAAATTTCAACCTAAATCTTTAAATTACTGGGAAACTTATGGTAAGGTTAGTGTTTATGTCTATTCAAATTTCTTAATGCGTATATTCACAATTAATAGTTTGTTTCGAAAGGCAGCGTATCATTCAATATGGAAGTATATACATATATGTATGTATTCGACATTCCAATTCTTATGATTAATTAATACAAAAAACAATTTAATGTTTTTTTTTTTTTTTTTTTTCATTTTCATTTTTTTCTTAGAAATCGATTTTTATAAATTCCAGAGAAACCGTTTCATTGAAGAAACAAAATAAGAAAGAGGGCAGTGATCATTTAGTATGGCAAAAACGATGAAAATAAAACTCAAATAAAGATTTAAAACCTTTAATGAAGTTTAAGAAAAGGATTGATAGAGATGCTCAGTAAGTATATAGGTAACATTGGTTGATACAACACCACACAATTATTCTGAATAAAAAGATAGTATACACTAATTGAATTATAATTTCAATCCATCGTAAATAAGTATAACCTAATGTTTTAAAAAAGCATAACTAAGGGAAACAATCAAAATAAGAATATTGATGCATTGTCATTGTTGCAGAGTCTTAATTGTTCTACATAGTTACTTATCATAATTTCCATGATTAGAGATATATTAATCTTATTCACCAAATATTTATTTTATTGAAATTCAGTTTAGCTTTTAATATGGAATTTGAGAATATATAAAAGGATAATGTTCGAAAGTCTCTACTCTGTCCCAATTGAAGACAAAAACTTGATTGACGAGTAGAATTGGGTACAATCTATTATATCTCCTTTCTGCCAACAAATTATTATATCTTTCATAATTATAATATTTAGTTATTCCTAAATTATTATCAAAGTTTGATGGATCAGTCTTGTAGTATTTTATCAGTTGTTGATGTCTTAAATATTTAATTTGACAATCACCAATTAAAAAAAGACAATCAATTGTTTGATCTGTTATTCTAACGTTATACATTCTTTCAAAATTAGATACACAATTACTTGTAAACTCAACTAAGCAATTGATATTTATTATCTCTTACAGATCCAAAAACATTGTAATTAGAGATAGTATAGATATTTGTTAATTTAACTAATTGGTTTGGATATTTTAATATTAATTGGATTCTTAAATTAACATCAGAATAAAGATCATTAATATTTCCTATTTCTTTTATTGTTTTCTTATCGTCCTCTTCCAGAAATTCTTTAATCCATGATTTTAAGAAAATTGAATCTGGCGATGAGTTGACTTTTGAAGGTGGGATAATTTTTGGCATGTGTATTTATCTGAGCTCTCTACTGCAGGTTAATTCCCACGCATGTATTTTTTTTTACTTATTACTTTATTATTACACTTTTAGCTCAACATAATTGAGAGAATGTAAAAAGTCATGATATATAAGTTTCCATTTTATATTAGACTAAAGTTTACAGTAAGGTATATAATTCAAAAAACAAATACATTAAAAAAAAATCTCCGGAACGGGGAATTGAACCCCGATCTCGCACGCGACAAGCGCGAATTCTAACCATTAAACTATCCCGGATTTTGAAAAAGAAAGTAAGCACTCACGGTGGGGGTCGAACCCACAATCTTCTGATTAGAAGTCAGACGCGTTGCCATTACGCCACGCGAGCTTAAATTCTCGGTATTGTAAAAGTATTTCCTTAATGAATACTTGTGTAAGTAGAAAAGTGGATGACACTCCGAATTAGGAAAATATTGTTAGAAAATAAGTCTATAGGAACTATAGATCTGGTATTCCAAAATGAATTAGTAATGTTATTAACGTTTTAAATCAAAAAGCTTCTGGAAGCCCATGGAAGAAATTTCCGATCCAGAACTGATAAATTTCATCGGACAAAATTCAACTTCCAAAAGGTATAAATATGGGACTTAATTAATGAGATATAAAACTAAGTCTCTACCAAATTTGTATATTATAATATGTATATCATATATAAAAGAATTAAGGAAGTATATACTGTAATACTGCAACCTAAAAATGTTAAGTAATAACAACAACAACAACAACAACAACAACAACAACAACAACAACCATAATGTCACTCCTGTTGCTACTGTCAATAAGGACGACACTACTTCCCAAAATACCTTACAAATCCAATATTTTCTAGTTTCTAGAAACGTCCAACAAATATATATAATATATATGTGTTTGTATTATTGACACAAAAATACATTAAGTATGTATACATTATTTTATTATTAGACCTAATATTATACTTCTTTTATTTAATTGATTATCTAACGTCACAAAACCTTATTCGTATGCATTTATCGTACAGATATTTGTTCATATTTGGTTTCAAATTTTTAAATTAATGTCATTTTAGATTAATGAATTCATAAAGTAAAAATAACTAGTAGAACTTAGTAAAATTTCCGTAGTCAATTGTTTAATATCAATTTATTAATTAAAGTTTGACACAAAAGTAGCTTAGAAAATGCATTGTAGCTATTAATCATATTTAATTTGATAATTCCTCACCTATTTAATAAAATAGATTTATATTATATTGTATTATTTTAATTTTCTGTGTTATAATACAATGACGGAATGTATATTGTCTCAATAATAGATGTAATAATAACATTCTAAAACGTGGTCATTGTTATTAATGACATTAGGTTTGTGACACAGGTTTGTGTCATTAAATAAAATTTAAATTAAAATAAATTCTTAAAATATTTTAATATAAAAGGCAATCAAAAATGACATTAATGTCATTTATTTTGAATTCATTTACATGTCACTTTTTATTTTGAGTTCATTAACTTTTTATTAAATTATAATAATTTGTTATTCTAAACTTTTTTCTTTAGCCGTTTCAATTAATTCTTCTTTTATATTTTATTACTATATATATATTATTTCATTTGATTATTTTTATAAATATTTCATGATTACATAAAACCCCCAAGATTTAAACAATTTTATATAATACTTAAATCTTATACAACACACAAAAAAACTTCAAAACTTTATCGAAAAATTTACCAAAAAAATGAACACTATGAAAAATATGAATAGATATGTTCCATTGAAAGAATCTAACCTCATCGATATCAACGATGAGTATGCAGGTAATACTGCATTCGGTAGTTCCCGTAAATTTGAGCATTTCTCTAATAAAATTAAATCAATATTTTCTAATGAAGATTTTGCCAATGATGAAAAAATTATTCAACTTGAATATTTTAAATCAAAGGAAAATAATCCAATTAGAAAAACCTTTGGTGGGATTGATAAATCTTCTAACGAAGACAAAAAGACCAACTGGTTAAAATCAATCTTCAAACATAGGGATTATAGATATGCCCGTGAACCTGAAGTTTTGAATGCCACAAAAGCTTCAGA
>JAJLTH010000120.1:0-19789 GCA_030568035.1 Tetrapisispora nanseiensis
TTGTTTGTTCAGATTTTGTAGAATATGAGGAGTCATTACTTACTACAAATCTATCATCCCTCTTATTTTGGATTTCTGCCAAGAATGGAAGTGGTCCCGATGACACTGGAGCAGAAGATTTTTTGTTATTAGGGATATTACCTGGAGGAGCTGCCATCGATGGGGCAGGTGGTGCTGGCGGAGCTGGTGGTGCTGCCATAGATGGGGCAGGTGGTGCAGGTGGAGCTGCCATAGATGGAATGGATGGTGCAGGTGGAGCTGCCATAGATGGGGCAGGTGGTGCAGGTGGAGCTGCCATAGACGGAATGGATGGTGCAGGTGGAGCTGCCATAGATGGAATGGATGGTACAGCTGTTGATGTTTGTGGAATTATAGATGGATGTGAGTTAAGAGTATCCGCCGAATCGGTGATGATTGATGATGACTTGTGAGTTTTTGGTCTTCCAGAAGGCATCTTTGGTCTGTTTGATGGAATTGGAGGTGAGTTTGATGGGATTGGAGGTGCACCTGAAGGTGTCTGTGGTATATCTGGTGTAGGTAGTGCTGATGAACTTGGAGGTATTGGTGCAGAAGCAGGTGGAGGGGCCTGTGGTGTAGGTGGACCATTAACGTGCTTTAATTTTGGTATACCACCTGCGAGAATATCACCTAATTGAGGAGCGCCCATATTAGGAATAGCCGGAGCAGATATGCTCGGGGTACCTGATGGAATTGCAGGTGCCGATGTAGTTGGATTTGAATTGGTTACCACGTTACCACCCAATGAAGGGGCACTTCTGTCATCGGTGTGAGCTTTCTTCAACTTTGCTCCCTTTCTAATATCACCCAATAAGGCATCACGTCCTTGCATGACTGACTTGGCTGGTTTTGGTGCACTCCCGCCACCTAATGCTGGTGGTGGTGGTGGTGGTGGTGCTGGGGGTCCCGCCATTTCTATTTATTACGTATTATTCTATTCTATGTTATTACAGTAGATTGCAGTACAGCTAAGTACGTGCTATTAATGTCCTTGAATTATTTTCTATTTTGGTTTATCTCAACTAAAACTTTCCACTACTATTCCACTTTCTTAATGTAAGATTTTAAGTTAAAATCCAGTAGTTTTAAAAATATATAGTAATATGTTATAGTTACAATATAAGGTTTGAATTTTCACTACCTTTTATAATTTTGTTAATAAGCTTCATCCCTTTTCTGCGCTTTAGAAATTTTAAATAATTAAATAAGTTAAAAAAACGACAGGGTAAATGGACGTTTAAGAAATGTCATTTTGAGAATTAAGCTGTCATTAATGAGAACAGGTTATCAGTTAGGTTATAGATTGATGAAGGTGCATATATATTAAATTTAGTTATTGTTTCTTAAAGGGGATTTGAAAGATTAAATGATGAGATAATGGATTTGTTTCAATTGGGAGGTCATTGGTGATTTTGATTATTGAATTTTCGAGAATAATATTTGTGTGACATCAAATATGAGTTGTTAAATCCAAAAAAAGTAGTCTGTCAATGAGCGTTAAAAGAAACTATATAGCTAAGATGTTGTTGTTTTTTATTTCCAGAGCATAGTTAGTTTTCTTTTTGTTTTTTGTTTTTTGATTTTTAATGTTTTATTCTTTGCAAGAAGATTTTGTTTCTTGCAGTCTAATCAATCTTGAGAATAGATGTTAAAAATAGAGAACGTGTTGAAAATATTAAAATATTCAAAATTAAAGAAATGAGAAAATGAGATACAATTCAAATATTTAAAATGCTTAGTTATATGACTATATAAGTATCTAGAAAAAAAAAGCACACATGCAGAAATAGAAATGCAGAATATATATATATATATATATATATATATATACGTATACGAATAGGAGTTCGAGAAGAGAGTCTTAATTTTGTTTTGTAAAATTCAATGTATTCAATTGATTCAAATCATTATCGTTTACTGTTAGGACAGTGATGAAAATAGGGACAGTAATTTTTTCATCGATCAATTCATTGTTATGTTTTTGTTTTACCTCCACAAACGAGTCCATCTTATTCCATTGTTGATAATTTACATTTTTGTTAAATTTATCATTAACGATCTGTACAATTGATAAATGTTTTTGTATATGTTTACCATAAGAGACTAAACACACTGTAAAATTATCCCCTAAACAGGTGAGAACCTTGTCTATTGTCCTTTTAATATTATTATTTTTATTAATCTTTATGAAATGATCAAATTCCACATTGCCGTTACCCTGGAGAGCATCGACAATGTATTGTAAAATGATTGAAGAATTTTCCAAGTTTAGATCCGTTGGCTTGTTGTTGTAGTATAGAGTGGCCATCAGATGAATGAAAAAAAAAAAAAAAGTGTTTAAACGATAAAACGATTTGTGAATTTGATATTCAATTACTTTGTTATCTCCTTTCCCAGACACCATAAACAAGAAAGTTTTCATATTACAATAAAAGTAATACTTAAACTGATATATATATTCTCTTTTAAAATCATTTTGAATATTAAAGAGATGAGCGATGTTCGTACATAAGCATAAGAAAAAAGGACTCAGCATGAGAGGGCGATTGAGCGATTGAGCGATTGACGAATGGACCATCGGGTGAGTAAATATGTTTACCCTGACTCCCCCATTCGTGATGGACGAGCGCGAAAAAAAAAAAAGAAAAAGAAAAAGAAATTAATCCAATTGGAAAAAAGCAGAACTATCTTTGCCTAATTAGGCAAAGAGAGGAAGAGAGCAGCTGCGCGGTGGTGCCGTGAACTCTCTCTCACGCGCTTGTTATAATCTACCGGCGAGAGGTTTTAAGAAAGTTTTGTAACATATATAGCTACAGAGAGGAATATTAACGTGTATCGTTTTATAAAACTTATTTTTTTGAACACTCACAGATTTTATACAATATGAGTTTTGTTTTTGGTGTCTCTCTCTCTATTCTCTCGGTGTGCTGGTGCACCAAGCCAGGATCACGATAACAACAATACACAACCGATTCTTAACGTTTGTGTGTTTCTGGCACATTTATTCTCCAGCATTAATCGCCACCGAAACAATATGCTATTAAAAAAAACAAAAAACAACCCAAGACACAAATCATATACTCAACTGACTTAATTATGTAACAACATATTTGTTTTTGGTAGACCATACTTTATCTTTCAGATAGTTCTAGGAGAAATATGCTTAGATATTGGTATGTCTATCTATGTATGTCTCTTGTCTCATGGTACCGTTAAGCGAAGAAAAAAAAGTTGCACGTTTCTTTTGATTCACACCGCCAACCGCCCACCGCTATTCGCTCTTTTTTATTTCTTTTTTTAGCAGCCAGTTTGCTGTTCGAGTCTGACGCTGATTGCTCAGATCACACAACGCGCAGAGAGAGAGAGAGAGAGAGAGAGAGAGATGCCGTTTTCGTCGCTTTTTCTTTTTTTTTTTGTAGAAAACTTACTATTTCCACCAAAAAAAGCAAAAAAAGAAAAATTTCTCTCTGCCAGCCCTGCAAACTGTTCTTTGTAATCTTCTTCCTTTTCCTTTTCCTTTTTCTATTTTTTTGTGTTCCAGTCTCTGTTTACGCGTCGCTGCCCTCTCTCTCTCTCTTTCGCCATACTGAGCGCAAGTGGTCTTCGTCCATCGTCGTCTCTCTCTCTGTAAAGATCGATTCACTTCACTGGTGTGATGTACTTTTTCACACTCACATATATAATAGTATATAACTATAGTATATACACCATACTCAATAAGCGCATTCGTCTCAATTACTATACTATTACATATTTTGGTTTCTATATATGATCTGATTCGATGCCTTTGTTTTCTTTGAAAACTTTCACAATATCAAAAACTAAATCAATTCTATTCCATTTTCAATAATATACCTCTCTCTTTCTCTTTCTTTCTCTCTCTTTCTCTCTTTCTCGAGAAATATATCCCATCTTTCATATCTTGTTACACGTTAATTTTTGATTTAAATTGTTAATTAATAATATATCCATATCCATCATCTACTGATTGATTTCTCCTACTTCTCGTGAAATCAAAAGTTTTTCTACATTTAGAACTGAAAAATTTATATCATAATTTATATATATACTTAATTTTTTGTTTCATTTTTTTTCCTTTTATCATCTATCTCTCCTTTTCGTTTCTTTTGTTCTCATAAAACCTATTCTCTCTCTCATTCTAATTAATCTTCATAATCATTCTTTTAATTATATATATAAACTTATATTTAAAAAAAAATTCCTATTTCTTTCAAAGGTTTCTCAATTTTTTTTAAAAACACAAATTACAAATACCTAACGTCGAACCATTACTCACACACCCGGATCTAACGGTCAGAATATATTTAATATATTATCATCTGATACACACTCTTTTTCCACCCCGTCCGCCTTTTTCTCGTTGAATCATAGTACATTATCACAGACACTCATACACATATATATTCAAATCAATCTACTATAATATAATAAATTAGCACAGTTCTATTTATAGATACATCCACAAAAACAGTGAAAAAAAAAGGCAAAAAATAAAAATATAACAACAGATTTTAAATATTAATCAAATAAATTAAAAAAAAGATGTCCGGGAATGGTGGTGATCCAAATCATTACCAAGGTCAGAGTTACGATGACTATGGGCAACCAATCTATCCTGATCAGAACCAACAGATGAACGACGGCTACTACGATCAAAACATGCAAAATGATCCGTACATGAATGGCCAAGTTCCAAACGGTAACGAATACTATCCAAATGATCCAAATATGAACGGTTACTACGATCAACCAAACTATGGTAACATGGACGGTGAGAACTTCTCCGATTTCAGTTCTTACGGTCCACCAGGTACCCCCGGTTACGACGACTACGGTAACAACATGGGCCAATACACTCCTTCTCAAGCAAGTTATGGTGACCCAAATGCTACCGGTACCTCCACGCCAATCTACGGTGAAGGTTACGATCCAAACTACATGGCTATGACTCTACCAAATGATCCATACCCTGCTTGGACCGCCGATAGCCAATCTCCGGTGACTATCGAACAAATCGAAGATGTATTCATCGATTTGACTAATAGATTCGGTTTCCAAAGAGATTCCATGAGAAACATGTTCGATCATTTCATGACCTTATTGGACTCTAGAGCCTCAAGAATGTCCCCAGATCAAGCTTTACTATCTTTACATGCCGATTATGTTGGTGGTGAAAACGCTAATTATAAAAAATGGTATTTCGCTGCTCAATTAGATTTGGATGATGAAGTTGGGTTCAGAAATATGAACGTTGGCAAACTTTCTAAGAAAAAGAGAATGTTTAAGAGAAAGAAGAAGAAGGAAATTGACGAAGCTAACGCCGAAAACCCTGATGAAATATTAAATAAACTAGAAGGTGATAACTCTTTAGAAGCAAACGATTTTAGATGGAAAGCTAAAATGAATAGTTTGACTCCAATCGAAAAAGTTCGTCAAATCGCTTTGTATTTATTATGTTGGGGTGAAGCAAATCAAGTCAGATTCACTCCAGAATTATTATGTTTCATCTATAAGTGTGCTTTGGATTACCTAGATTCTCCAATTTGTCAACAAAGAACAGAACCAATGCCAGAAGGTGACTATTTAAATAGAGTCATCACTCCATTGTATAGATTCTTAAGAGATCAAGTTTATGAAATCGTTGACGGAAGATTTTTCAAGCGTGAAAAAGATCATAATGAAATTATCGGTTATGATGATGTCAATCAATTGTTTTGGTACCCTGAAGGTATTGCAAGAATGACATTCGAAGATTCTACAAAATTAATTGATTTGCCTGTTGAAGAACGTTACTTACGTTTGGGTGATGTCATCTGGAACGATGCTTTCATGAAAACCTTCAAAGAAACAAGAACTTGGTTACATTTAGTTACAAACTTTAACCGTATCTGGATTATTCACGCCACTGTCTTCTGGATGTACGCTGCTTACAATGCTCCAACATTTTATACTCACAACTACCAACAATTGGTTGATAACCAACCCTTAGCTGCTTATAAGTGGGCTGGTAGTGCATTAGGTGGTACTCTAGCGAGTTTCTTACAATTATGTGCTGTAATTTGTGAATGGATGTTCATCCCAAGAAATTGGGCTGGTTATCGTCGTCTATCTCCTCGTTTCTGGTTCTTATGTATCATCTTTGGTATCAATTTAGGTCCAATCATTTTCGTTTATGCATATGACAAAATTGATGTTTACTCCACTGCTGCTCATGTAGTTGCTGCTGTTATGTTCTTTGTTGCTGTAGGTACTTTATTATTCTTTGCTATTATGCCATTGGGTAATCTATTCAGTAATTATGGTAAGAAAGATGCAAGACGTTACGTTGCTTCTCAAACTTTTACTGCCTCTTTTGCTCCGTTGCATGGTATTGACATGTGGTTATCATACTTAGTTTGGGTTACTGTTTTTGCTGCTAAATACGCCGAATCATACTATTTCTTAATTTTATCATTAAGAGATCCAATTAGAATTTTATCAACAACTACTATGAGATGTACAGGTGAATATTGGTGGGGTGATGTTTTATGTAAGCAACAACCAAAGATTGTCTTAGGTTTAATGCTTGCCACTGATTTCCTTTTATTCTTCTTAGATACTTACTTATGGTATGTTTTGGTTAACGTCATCTTCTCTGTTGGTAAATCTTTCTACATGGGTATTTCCATCTTAACACCATGGAGAAATATTTTCACTAGATTACCAAAGAGAATTTACTCCAAAATTTTAGCTACCACTGATATGGAAATTAAATATAAACCAAAGGTTTTAATTTCTCAAGTCTGGAATGCTGTCGTTATTTCTATGTACAGAGAACATTTGTTAGCAATTGACCACGTTCAAAAGTTATTATATCATCAAGTCCCATCTGAAATTGAAGGCAAGAGAACTTTAAGAGCTCCAACATTCTTCGTCTCCCAAGATGATAACAATTTTGAAACTGAATTTTTCCCAAGAGATTCTGAAGCTGAGCGTCGTATTTCTTTCTTTGCACAATCATTGGCTACTCCTATTCCAGAGCCTTTACCAGTTGATAACATGCCAACCTTCACTGTCTTAACTCCTCATTATGCCGAAAGAATTTTATTATCCTTAAGAGAAATTATTCGTGAAGATGATCAATTCTCAAGAGTTACTTTATTAGAATATCTAAAACAATTGCACCCTGTTGAATGGGATTGTTTCGTGAAGGATACCAAGATTTTAGCCGAAGAAACCGCTGCTTTCGAAGGTGATGATGACGATCCAAACAAGGAAGATGCTTTGAAATCTCAAATTGATGATTTACCGTTTTACTGTATTGGTTTCAAATCTGCTGCTCCAGAATATACTTTACGTACTCGTATTTGGGCTTCTTTGAGATCCCAAACATTATATAGAACTGTTTCTGGTATGATGAATTATTCAAGAGCTATTAAATTGTTATATCGTGTTGAGAATCCTGAAATTGTTCAAATGTTTGGTGGTAATGCTGAAGGTTTAGAAAGAGAATTGGAAAAAATGTCTAGAAGAAAATTCAAATACTTAGTTTCTATGCAAAGATTAGCCAAATTCAAACCACATGAATTAGAAAACGCTGAATTCTTGTTAAGAGCCTATCCTGATTTACAAATTGCTTACTTAGATGAAGAACCTCCAATGAATGAAGGTGAAGAACCAAGGATTTTCTCTGCTTTAATCGATGGCCACTGTGAAATCTTAGACAATGGCCGTAGACGTCCTAAGTTTAGAGTTCAATTGTCTGGTAACCCAATTTTAGGTGATGGTAAGTCTGATAATCAAAATCATGCTTTGATTTTCTATAGAGGTGAATATATTCAATTGATCGATGCCAATCAAGATAATTATTTGGAAGAATGTTTGAAAATTAGATCAGTTTTAGCTGAATTTGAAGAGTTAGATGTTGAACAAGTTAACCCTTATAGTCCAGGTTTGAATTACGAAAATCAAGAAACTAGACATCCAGTCGCGATTGTTGGTGCAAGAGAATATATTTTCTCAGAAAACTCTGGTGTTTTAGGTGATATTGCTGCTGGTAAAGAACAAACTTTCGGTACATTATTCGCTCGTACTTTATCACAAATTGGTGGTAAATTACATTATGGTCATCCGGATTTCATTAACGCCACTTTTATGACTACTAGAGGTGGTCTATCTAAGGCACAAAAAGGTTTACATTTGAATGAAGATATTTACGCTGGTATGAACGCCTTAATGCGTGGTGGTCGTATCAAGCATTGTGAATATTATCAATGTGGTAAAGGTAGAGATTTAGGTTTTGGTACAATTTTGAATTTCACAACCAAGATTGGTGCTGGTATGGGTGAACAAATGTTGTCACGTGAGTACTATTATCTAGGTACTCAATTACCAATCGATCGTTTCTTATCTTTCTATTATGCGCACCCTGGTTTCCATTTGAATAACTTGTTTATTCAATTATCTTTACAATTGTTTATGTTAACTTTGGTCAACTTGAATTCATTAGCTCATGAATCTATTATTTGTTTATATAATAGAAATACTCCAATCACTGATATCATGTATCCAATTGGTTGTTACAATTTAGCTCCTGCTGTTGATTGGGTTAGACGTTATACTCTATCTATCTTTATTGTTTTCTGGATTGCTTTTGTCCCTATTGTCATTCAAGAATTGATTGAACGTGGTGTCTGGAAAGCTACTGTGAGATTCTGCCGTCATTTACTTTCATGGGCACCTGTATTTGAAGTTTTCGCTGGTCAAGTTTATTCTTCTGCTATTTTTACCGATTTAACTGTCGGTGGTGCTCGTTATATTTCTACTGGTAGAGGTTTTGCTACTGCTCGTATTCCATTCTCTATTTTATATTCAAGATTTGCTGGCTCTGCTATTTATTTAGGTGCCAGATCCTTATTTATGCTATTGTTCAGTACTATTGCACATTGGCAAGCTCCATTATTATGGTTCTGGGCTTCTTTAAGTGCTTTGATGTGGGCTCCATTCATTTTCAATCCTCATCAATTTTCTTGGGAAGATTTCTTCTTAGATTACAGAGATTTTATCAGATGGTTATCTAGAGGTAACAATAATTATCACAGAAATTCATGGATTGGTTATGTTAGAATGTCAAGATCACGTATAACTGGTTTCAAGCGTAAGCTAGTAGGTGATGAGTCTGAAAAGGCTGCTGGTGATGCTCATAGAGCTCACAGAACCAATTTAATCATGGGTGAAATTATTCCTTGTGCTATATATGCTGCTGGTTGTTTTGTTGCTTTCACATTCATTAATGCTCAAACTGGTGTAAAGACTACAGACGATGATAGAGTTAACTCAGTTGTTCGTTTAATTATTTGTACATTGGCTCCAATTGCTGTCAACTTGGGTGTTCTATTCTTCTGTTTAGGTATGTCATGTTGTTCTGGTCCATTATTTGGTATGTGTTGTAAGAAAACTGGTTCCTCAATGGCTGGTTTCGCTCATGGTGTTGCCGTCATTATCCATTTAATTATGTTTATTGTTATGTGGGTTCTTGAAGGTTTCAACTTCGTCAGAGGTTTATTAGGTACAATTACTTGTATCCAATGCCAAAGATTTATCTTCTTATGTATGTCCACTTTCTTATTGACTCGTGAATTTAAGAATGATCACTCAAATACAGCTTTCTGGACCGGTAAATGGTATGGTTCTGGTATGGGTTATATGGCTTGGACACAACCTTCAAGAGAATTATGTGCCAAGGTAATTGAAATGTCAGAATTTGCTGCCGATTTTATCTTAGGTCATATTTTATTATTCTGCCAAGCTCCATTATTGTTGATTCCACGTATTGATAGCTTCCATTCCATGATGTTATTCTGGTTAAAACCATCTCGTCAAATCCGTCCTCCAATCTATTCATTAAAACAAGCTAGACTACGTAAGCGTATGGTGAAGAAGTACATTTCTTTATTTATTGCTGTTTTGATTTTATTCTTAGTAGTTATTATCGCTCCAGCTGTTGCATCAAGTTATGTTGCTGATGATTTAGGTAGTTCTTTAACAGGTGCCTTCCACAATTTGTTACAACCAAGAAATGTATCAAACAACGACACCGGTTTACAAATGTCCACATATCTAAGTCATTATTACACACATACACCATCATTAAGAACATGGTCTACAATTAAATAATAGACCTGCTGTCATTTTATAGTTGAACGAAAGGACAACTACGGGTTGATCAAGGTTGATCATTTTATACATATTATATGTTAAATTTTCTAAGTCATAGAGAAAATTATTATCATATAAATTGTTAGTGTAAGGTTAATATATTTTAGTATATAATAATGTAAAACAAAGCTAATAAAGCATAGTTAATTCGATTATAGAAAATATCAATATTTTGGATTTATATTTAATATTTAAAAACAGCACAATGTAAGTTGTTAAGTTTCTTTTTTGAATATATGTGGATATTTGATTTATTTATTTAGTTATGCAGTTTCTGTATGTTAAGGTTGAATAATTACAAAAAATAAATATACTAGTGATTATTTACAAAAAATCGGGAGCTAAATTCAGGTAGAAAGAATTAGCTTACGGATGTTACTATCTCCTTTATTTTTTTGATCCCCAATTGAAACCTAAGAAACCCCTTGGTTGAACAATGTTGGTAATTTTTGGCTTAATTAAATAATATCTTTTTTCACCAGGAATATCGATATATAAACTTAAAAAATCAGGCTTGTAACGTTTCACTGATTCGATAGCTTCAAGGTGTGCTAAACCAATCTTTTCCTTTGATTCGACATGGAACCTCATAAAATAATGCTCTTTACCTTGTCTGTCAATTTTTTTACTAGATGAAATGGGTCTATTCCTGGTCCATTTATCTCCTGGAACTAGTTCACCATAAGCTTTCAAGCGCTCTTGTTTCAACATAGTGTCATTACATTGTAATTTTGCCCTTACAATTTCATCCTTTTCAACCAAAGAAACAGCACGATTGAACAATTGTGTGTCACCCGATGGAGAGAACAATTCGGTTACAATCAAATATATGACAATAATAGATATACCAGTTGCACCAACCACGAGCACACCAGATGCTGTAAAGGTGCTGAATGACTTGATTCTATTCCACAAAGGTTTTTTTGTATGCTTTCCCTTATTTGTTGAACTAGTTGAATTGGATGTGTTGCTGGATAATCCTCTCGTCAAAATAGCTGAGGTTGGACATTTAATAAAATACGCATTTCCCACTGAGATTGGTAGTGTACCCTTCTGGAGGAATTTGGCTGTTCTCAAACTGTTTTGTAACTGTCTTCTCAACATATTCTTATTTTTTTTTGATTATTATCTCAAGGATACTGAAAGTCGAGTTAAGCTAGAGTTATATTTTCCCTTACCGATTATTATTTAATGCTTTGCAGAAGGATTCTCTGAAAAACTTGATACCACCACGACATAATTATAATAGTACTTTTAATTATAATAATAATTATAATAATAATAAAAAAAATACTTTTCAATAGTATTCATTATATATTTATATACTTTTAAATCAAAAATGCAACATTTTATAATAATTTTCATTTGGTAAACAATTGAAAATCAGCTGATAAGAACATACAAACATGGTGTAACATTGACATTGAACCCCGTTAAACTTAGTTGCCCGCTTAGTGCAATGGTTAGCATACATTTTTCCGGTGGATGTGATCCGGGTTCGAGTCCCGGGGTGGGCTACATACTTTTTCTCGGATATTTATGCTATCATTAGATAATTTCTTCTCTCTTAGTAAATCAACTAGTATTATATAATAGTGCCACATCTGTTATGCGTATTATGTTTTTTTTGTAAGCTTTAATTACTGGTTCATACATATATCAACTTAAAACATGCCATTATAAAATAAATAATATTCAAGATAGACTGCCAAATTGATTAATACAATAGTTCTTCGAGGTATAACTGTACAGCTGCATTTGATCCTTGTATGTCATTAATACAATAAGAGACTCTGCCATTTGAAATGACTGCATTTCGTACAAACACCCAGACATTACCGGTGTTTATTGAAGTGAACCCAACTTTTTTTTTTTTTTTACTTTGAAATTTTTCACTTTGCGAGCAAAGCGGCTGGAATACTGGTGAGACCCCTCTCATCCTCTTGATTACTATCAAAAGTGAGCACGCTGTCTGAAACATACTCTGAGAGATGTTGAGAGGATCAAATACTGACTTTCTCTGCGAAGGTTGGTTGTTGGCGAGGAGAAATTACTAGGCTAATCTTTCAGTGTCTCTCGACTCACTCCCTCTCATTAGAGTCTCCTTCTTGGAAACCATGTATTTGTTACCTAAAACACTGTATAGATGTTGTAACCTGTGAAGCAGGTTAAACGGGTGAGTCTCTCTATATATTTCCTACCAGCTAGGGTCAGTTTTGTTTCTCTGTTGGGCAGACTACCGGAAGATTTTCTCTTTAAAAACTTTCAGCCTAGCATTGACAGTGCTGCCGAGCACTGCCGAGCTCTACCGAGCACTTGCCGAGCGCTCCTTCTAAAATTAAAAATTCTCCACCGAGACTTTAGACAGAGAGAGAGTCTTGTTCTCTCACTTTTGACATTAACAATCTCATCTCTGCGTTCCTTCCATTGAAACAATTTAATGAAATTTCAATTTTTTTTTCAAAAAACGTAGCTTGAACCTACTGACTTATTGACAAGTAAAGATCAATTCACTTGAATAATCTCTTAGTCTTCTTGTGTAACATTATTAGAATTATTCAAAATTGTTATTGTAAATTGCAAAACCCACCATATGAACAATTAAATTTCGAATAACCATCTTTTCAATTATTCATGTTTGTGAAAAAAACCTTACTTACGCCTTACTTTCCAGAGATTGTTCAATAGTGAGTTGATATTTTCATTATCTATTCCATTAACTTCAATTAAAAACATATATTAATTAAATTTTGTATATATATATATAATTGTATTAAGATTTTAAGTGTGTTATTTGAGGTCTTGTATTTATTTTATTACTTTTTCTTAAATAATATCAGCAAACCAAGGATTATATTAACAATGGCTAAGCAATCTTTAGGTATGTTATAAAAATTTTCATCATCACCATGATATAGACAAATATTACCAAAACATCAGAACGAGTCGAGTTGTAAAGTGAACTTAAGATCCATAAATGTTCAGGGATACTGTGAAGTGCAAATGGAGACTAGTTGTCCATAAGACAAGAATAATAATTCCAATTCAAAACTTTAATTTTTAAGTCCAGATACGTTATTGAAAGTTAACATTTATCTCATGCATTCGACAAAGAAATGAATATAATAGCCGATATACAATGGGTTGAACTTAATATAGCGCACTCTTAATAAGATTCATGACTCAAAATAGCAGAGTCGGAAGTAGATATAAGTTCTGCGATAGTGCGTTTTCTTTCATCGTTATGCTAGATCACAATCTATTATCCAGAACTATTTAGACTTCCTAATAAATTGAACGTTAAATTACAACAGATATCAAACCCATATGTGTTAGCTGTACTTCCTCCTTTTCTCTCTGTTGTTTAATACATCGTCATTCCCAAAGCTTGAATAATTTTTTACTAACAAATTTTTTCAATATTATGTTTCATATTATTTCTCAAATAATACCAATACAAATGTTGTTTAATATCATTAACAGACGTCTCCTCTGATAGAAGAAAGGCCAGAAAGGCTTATTTCACCGCCCCATCCTCTGAACGTCGTGTTCTATTGTCCGCTCCATTATCTAAGGAATTGAGAGCTCAATACGGTATCAAGGCTTTACCAATCAGAAGAGATGATGAAGTCTTAGTTGCCCGTGGTGCTAAGAAGGGTCAAGAAGGTAAGGTTACCTCTGTTTACAGATTAAAGTTCGCTATCCAAGTTGACAAGATCTCCAAGGACAAATCTAACGGTGCCTCTGTTCCATTAAACATTCACCCATCCAAAGTTGTCATCACCAAGTTACACTTAGACAAGGACAGAAAGGCCTTGATCGAAAGAAAAGGTGGTAAATTAGAATAAACAATTTATATGTCGACTTAATTTTTGATATATATAATATAAATAATTCTTTTTAAATCTCATAATCATGTATAACTAAATAATTACTTAATCTTAAGTAATTCTTTTAAAAAATAACAACTTTACATTAAATCTTTACTTTATCTATCCAATTCCTATAAACACATAACATCTTGGAAGATTAAAATCAATGGTATCTAATTAAGATAAACTTGACTGATAGAAGTATTAAAACTTTTAGTCAATAACATTCGTCGTTGAAACAGTACATGTCTTCAACTTGTACAATTACAGGTCCTTCTTGTATTATTCTTCTTCCAACAATCTATTTTCAGAGCGTCACATGTTAGTTGAGATAATCCATGCGAGATGATTTCAGCCAAATAAGAAAAATTCGGTCATTTATAAAAGATTCACAAGGAGAATAAAACAATTAATATACAGACCCATTCTTTAGGGATATCACAATTAAGAACAAATCCCAAAAATAGTATTGAAGAGAGGTCGTAGTTCCAAAAATGAACCACAACATTAGGTCATCCGAAGATAACGAAGAATTATTAAATGGGCTAGGAAGTGAAGAAATGGAAAAACATTTTAGCGAAGGGAACCACATGGCAAGAACGGGTTCTAGATGGGGAACTTTACCTACATCTGTTGAAGATGATAAGAGAAATGATGATGGAAATCTTGAAGCTAATTCGTATGACAGCATTCATACACCAATACAAATTCAGGAGAAAATATCTCCAGCACAATTATATGCAACTGATTCAGGGAAACTTTTCCATGCAGGGAAAATTCTAATTGTATTAGTTGGTTTGCCTGCCACATCTAAGACTGCTTTGTCTGTTGCTATAACAAGATATACCAGATGGTTAGGGGTTAGATCAGAGTCATTTCATATATCAAAATACAGAATGGAAAGGAATTGTACAAAAGATGATTGCTTTTCTGCCTTTCCTCAAACAGAAGAAGGTAAAACATGCAGGTCATCACTTCTCAGTTCTGTTTTTAATGACTTAGATGTTTTTTTCCAAAAAACTAAAGGTCAAATTGCTGTCTATGATGCATTGAATATTAGAAAAGAAGACAGAGAGAATATTCAAGCGAGGTTTAGTAATCTAAAAATAAAGGTTATTTTTATTGAATCTATAGTAGAAGATTCAGCTTTGTACGAATCCAATATTTTAAATGCATCAAAAGCAAAGGAGTTCACTGATTTTACTAAAGAACAAATCTACAATATTTTGAAGAGACGACTTGAGGTCAATAAACCATACTATGAGAAAATGACAAAGGACGAACATTTGTGTTACATCAAGTTTATCAATCTTGGGAGACAGATCATTGTTAATAATATAAAAGGAGGTTATTTGATAAACAAAATAGTATTCTTTTTAATGAATCTGAGAAATACACAAGGTAAAATATTTTTTTCAAGATGTGGGACAAGTGATGAAGACAAATGTGTCAATGACGAAGAGTTAAATGATGAAGGGTTAAGATTTTCTAAAAGAATGGCAGATCTGGTGATGGAGAGGGTTTCCTTAGATATACAGGATTCAGAAAATCCAGATTGTGAACAAATAAAATCAACTAACAAGAATGGTGACATGCCATTACACGTATTCACCGCTGAAAGAAAGAGAACATATGATTCTGCCCAATTTTTTACAAAGAATTACGGTATTCCTATTTACCAACGTATGGAATTGAAGCAATTATCTCAGGGATCGATAGCCGATATGACAGAGGAAGAGATAGAACAAAAGTATCCTGCTGAATATCAAGAATATTTGAAAGATCCATACCATTATAGATTTCCAAGAGCTGAATCATATCATGATTTAGCAATTAGGATGGAACCATTTTTATTGGAACTAGAACGTATACACGGCGATATTCTTATTGTTGCCCACGAAAGTACTCTTAGAGTACTTTATGGTTATTTTATGGCCTTATCGTGCTCTGATTTATGTAAAACTAGTTTTCCTAGAGATGAAATAACTGAAATAACTATTTCTCCCTTTTTGAATAATGTCAAGAGAATTCACTTAAACCTTGATATTACAAAACCATAAATTTTCTTTAAGTTGGTATATCAATTGTTTACATCATTATGGTGTTTTTAGCACCCATTGCAGCATAAAGCAAAAAAAAGTTAAAGATATTTTAAGGAACTTTTTCATTGTGACAAGTTACGTGATTTCCATTTAAATAGTATCTATTATACAAAACCTACAATTTTAATATTCTTTTACAAAACAAAAAATAATCAATCTTAGATATTTTTTTATTGTTTTAAACTATATTATGAGTATTTACTCTTGTTTAAACAGATTATATGCAGAATGTGAGGAGATTAGGAAATATTATGATATTATCCAATGCAGGGTATGGTATTTTTTATTTTTTCTTTATTTGTATTTTTCAATCAATGCTTGTATCATTAATATGCTACCTTTATTTTTCCATTACCATGCTGTTTATTATAGTTAATATATTCATCAGTTGAAGCAGATAATAAATCGTATCTGCTGATGATTTTAGGCTTTTGGCTTTCGTAAGTGCCTCTACCTAGAAACATGACATTCGAGAATGGCTTTCCTGACACTATCGATGACACTTTTGAAGCCATTGAGCTTGAATATGCAGATACTGCAGATAATTTATCTTCACTTGATACATCAGATGAGTTGGAATTCATTTTCTTGCAAAGAGATAGAGGGGAGATCATTATTGTTTCTAATGTATGCTATTATTTATGATTGTATACTGTTGTCTGATACAATATTTTGTATCATAATATAAATTATACAACATAATTACAAAGAGACAAGATGAACATTACACCTCTAATCGAATCCAAGATTGCTCTTGTTTTTATATGATTTTATTCCAAATCTAATAACAATTATTGTATTAATTTCAAATAATATAATTTGATATATTAATAATACCAAATTATAAAACTATGATTATTTCTCACTAAAAATTTCAAACAATTCATTAATAATTTCAAATGTTAATTAGCTTTCTTTAAAGTAACACTATGCAATTATATTATTAATTAAGAAGAATAATTATTAATTACTAATATCCGTAATAGAACTTGTTACCATCCCCGGACAGTACGAACGGAAATAAAACTAAAAAGCTTTCATTACTTATAAAAATTTTTTCATTTCAGTTGGTAATAATTAACTGGACAAACCAATTATATGGCTACGTTACCGTTGTGGAAGACCCCTCCAGTCGATGACTTTAAGAATGGAGGTTATCGAACAACAACTGAAATATCTTGCAACAAAACATAGTTGTCGAATTGTCAGTGTGATTAGACAAGGAAGGTGTAAGTGGGAACACTTAATTACAAACATTCATAACATTAATAAGCTTTTGCTTAATTCTTTTTCTTCTCTGAATCGAAACTGGATAGTAATACGATTTGAACGGAAAAGTTCAAAGGTTGCAGTAACTTCTAGAAGTTGAAAATTTTTTTTTTATATCTTTTTGTTATTTCTTTCGTAACATTCGTAGCATTCTTTAGGATATACTTACGATACTCTTGAGTACTTCAGGGTGTATGGGAGTCAGTTCTTTATGCGTAACACATTGAATGTATTTATCAGACGTAGGAATAACATTAACTTTTGGTGAACTTTTAGTATTACTGTTGAGAGAGATAGAGAGAAGTTAGAGAGGAACGGAGATATACATATAAATTGCTTATACTTTGTTTTAGTAATTAGACAACTATCCGTGGTAATGACTGTATAATTGTGAAATAATGTTCTTCTATTTCAAGAGTAAATTTCAAAGTTCTGTATCTGTTCGAAGGGATAACTAAAGAAAACTAATTTAAGTTTAAATCCGTGATATGGTAGGATTCTTATCCTTTTGATGGGATTGCATGCTTATAAATTGTAATGGTAAAGTTGATTCTCTGTGTATCGACTGATTTATTTATATTTCTAATTGCTAAAGTAAAATAGTGAACTGTATTGGCCGGTAGCTATTTTCACAAATAGCCTTTCATGTGAATATTTATTATATTGAAGCTTTCCCAAACTCTCACGGGATTGTTATGTTCGCTGGACTTGTGGTTCTTGGAATGGGAATGTGAAATATTATCTATTAAAAGAATTCGCATCTCATCGCTGGGATGTGTCTATGTTGTTGCAATATTTTATATGTATGATGGAGCTCTTCGATCTGACGGTGGTGTATTGGAACTGCGTAGTGTTTTGCTCCCGCGGAGGCGACGAATCTTGTTCCCCGGATTGGTAGATTTATATATGAGAACTTCGTGGCTATCCACGGATATAAGACAAACAAAACTATATAAATGCGTCAGTAATTAATAAAGTATATAATCGAAATGAATTTGTTACGATTATGTCAATTCATTGAAATAAGATAATAGCTTGATAATCGTAATACACTGCCAAGTAAATGCATAAATGTATTTAAAGTCCAAGATGAAGATTAAATATGAGCTCAGTGAGAGCTAAGGTCAATACAATGTTAACAAATTAATTAATCAGTCAATATGCATTTATGTTGTTTATATCCGAAGTTTTTTTTTTTTTGATAGTGATATATATATTTTAGACTATTAAAATGGCAAATTTTCTATTTCCTTTTGTTTATAAATATGTTGTATAGGCATGCTTTCTTATACTTGATGTTGAAAAATTTAGAAATTTTTCAATCAGATTTGATTCTGTTAACAGTTTGGGAGCTTGGATTTGTTTTTCTCCTTAAATATCCCTCGTATTCATCTTTCAAGGATAAAGGTGCTTGGTTAAATGAATCCTTCATATACATCTGTTTGAATACCCACAATTCCAGCAACCAGTCAATAAATCCTAATTCTCTTAATATGCCGATAACGAAATAGTATGTAGATCCAGTACAAATACCAAGACTGCAACCAACGAGAACTTGTCCAACTGTGTGATAATTCAAATATGCACGCGAGAAACAGACTATCGTAGTCAAACTAAATAAATTAAGGATTCCAATAAATCTCATTATGGGTGTTAGGTTAGACCATCTTTTCAAATAAGTGATTGTAAAATATATGAAAAAAAACCCCATAAATTGTGAATGTGCGCTAGGCATACCATATCCTGATCTCATAGTGTTTTTCTGAAATGTTTCACCAAAAAATGCTGGCCTTGGTTGTTTAATAATCTTTTTGACTATGTTATTAAAAATCTCGTTACTTACTTGACCACCAGCGATTATGCAAGCTTCGATTTCCCTTGTTGTAATGAACCATGACAAATAAAAGACTAAAATACCAATTGGAATCAACGAAAAATATGCACAACAGAAGGATAAGAAATTATCTGAATCATATAAAATAAAGGTGTCATCCAGAGGTATAATATTTGGCGATAATATTAGAGTTGAGTTCCCAGGCATGTGCAAATCAGAAATAGTTATATGGTTAAGTTGTCAGAATATGGAGCTACGACTCAGTTAATAAATCATTGAAATAATTCCATAATCAAAGAGGTCTGTTTTATCATTATATATATATATAAATCATATATTCCAATCATATTAGAACTATGCACTTCCAAACCGCTGAATTTTATGATTTCAATTTTTCTTTTTCAAGGTTGGTAAGATCATTACGCAAATTACATTACCCCGAAGAAATGACAAATCAATCAATTACAATAAATGCT
>JAJLTH010000120.1:19889-29893 GCA_030568035.1 Tetrapisispora nanseiensis
AAAAAAAAAAAAAAAAAAAAAAAAAAGTCAAACCAGAGATAGAGAGATAAGAATTCATCGAAATCGGAATTACAACGAATTCTAAGAAAACTCTAATATGAATACAATATGCTAAGTTAATACCCAAATAAATTGGGTGATAGAGGAATTATATATAAAAATAGATGATGATAGAGAGGAGAAGGAATTCCAAGAAATCTTAGAATGCTTCTGAAAAAAAAAAACAGAGAAAATATGACAAAATGTTGATATTAGAGGGTAGAAAGATATGAAATATGAAAAAAAAAATGAGTTTATAATCAGGAAATGTAAAAAAGGTGGAAGTAAAAATAGAAATATGCAGGGGAAATAAAATAGAAATACTTTGAAAAACTATTCGTAATATTCAAAATTGTTCTTCATCGTAGAATAAAAATAAAGAATGAAAAAAAAATAATGGAAAAAGAGAAAAAATCAAACAAGTAATACAATAATATCTTGAATGTTAATGTACACTTTTTGAAAACCAATATTATTTCAAAAAAAAAAAAAATGCAATAGTGGATCAAATTGTAAAATCTTTTATCATAAGGTCAATTGGTGTTTTTGTTGTTCTCTTGCCCACCTGGCAGCATCTTTAGTCGATTGACTAAATGATTTGTTAGATCTGGTTTTCTTAATAAATTCAACCATCCATTCTTGAGAATAGAATTGTTTAATGGATCCATTGGCGAACATCAAGGAGATGTCACCAATCAAACCAACTGCTGACCTAGCAGTTGAATCTTGACCAGACAATTGTGGCTCATCAGCAACCTTGTTTAAGAACTGGAATATAGTACCCACAAAAGGATATATAGCTTGAGGTTGATCATTTAAACCCGCTATTATACCAACGTAAGCATCTAAAACAGCTTCCAATACTTTCAAATGATAATCAAGAGCCTCCAAACTGCCATTTTCTGGTTCTGAATTTTGGGCGGTGACGCAGATTGTCATCACTTCATTAAGGTATGGCATAAAATCACTACCAATATTAGATGATATATCACCAAATACACTCAAAACTGCAGGATGAAGATCTTTTCTAGCGTTTGGAGATTGCATCATTTGTCCCAAAACATTCATAAAGGCGCCTGAATATTTTTTGAAATCATCTTCTAAGGAATTTGATATATCAGCAACAAAACCAACAGCTGTTATAGAAATTTGAGAATCAACTTGATTTAAAGCATTCACTAAATATGGAGAGAAAGTTTCTAAATATTTCTCAAAATTCTTTCCCAATGACATTGCCAATGAGGATATTGCGTAAAAAATATCATCTTCAATGAAGGATGAATCTTTCTTACTTAATAATTTAATGAATAAATCCATCAACATATCTGCAACACTTACTACACTATCTGGAGATTTTCTGATCACGGTAGCTAATACAGTTAATACATTTGATTGTAATTCTTGTAACGATTGTTTTTCCTCCACATTAAGATTTTCTTCATTAACAGACATTGTTTGCCCTAATTTGTCCATGATGAATGTAGATATAGATGCTGAAAATTCAGAAACTGAATCAGTGGCGTACTCGATTAGAGTGGCTAAACCTGTAAATGCAGAAGAACGGGCATTATGTTCGTTATCTGTTCTGTTTGCAGCTGCAATCAATGCATCTACTAATACCGGATAATAATTAAAGATAGGAGATGGTTGTACATCGGCCAATTGCTCAATTAGATTGATTATAGTCCAAGAACAGTTTGTAGCGACTTTAGGGTGATCCTTTAAACCAATAACACATGCTTGGATTACCCCAGGTAAATTATTTTGAGCATCAATAGCATCGATGACCAAATCGGCAATTCTACCAATACACCACGATGCGGTTTCTTTGACTTGCAATGTTTGATCATTCATTAAATTCAAAATGGCAGGGAAAGCTTGATGGATGACAAAAGTTCTTTGATCCTTATCTGGACCATCTAAAATTGAACCAAATGACATGACAGCAGCTTCACGATACCTCCAGTCGGAATTAGTCATGTTAGATTCAACAAATTCTAATACTGGTTCTAAAACATGATTACCACAATTCTGGGCGAATAATTGTAAACAAGCACCTGCAGACATGGATACATTCCAATCGTCATCTTCTGGGTCTTCATTTTGTCTTGTTAATAAATTTAATAAATTTGGAATAACTTCTTTAATCGATGATAAAGCAAAATTATAACTTTGGAATGGAGAATCTGGGAATTGTGATAATTCATAAGCTAAATCAATCTCTTCTTCACAAATTGTGGACCAAAATTCTACAGCCATTGATGCGACTTTATCATTTGGAGATTTCATAGTAGAGACAGTTAAACCAAATAGAGCTTGTTCCATATAATGTTTCATGTATGAGTAATATAATGACATAATTTTACATAAACAACCAAAAGAAGCTGCTTGAATATCTGTATTTTCACTTTGAGTAGCTTCACAAACAACTTGCATCAAATAATTTCTTTCTCCTTCGCGATCCATATTATTTTTAATAAAATTCAAAGAATCACCTAAAGCATTCAAAGCTGTTAACCTGACTAATATTGATGGTTCTGAAGATTGTGCACCTTGTACGATGGCAATCAAAATATCATTAGAAGAAGATATTAGAGCAGGGGAAGTTGGATCAGCATTTTCACAGATATAACCTAATGTTAATAGAAATGATCTTTTCACATTTTCTGGTTTTTCTGGAGCTGTATTTTCCACCACGGTCTTCATTAAATTTGGCCATTCATTTAAAGGTAATTCTATATTTGCTATAGCGGCAACTAATTGAGCTGCAGAGTTTGCAATTCTAATTTCAGGATTAATCAATGCAGAGATTGCCTTCTCTTTTATCGAATTTCTTGTTTCAATATTAACGAAATTGATCCAACGTTGTTTAAAATTTTCATTTTTCACTGAATCCTTCGATATCAATTCATTTTTCAAAGTTAATGCAGCTAAAATTTTAGATTCTAATTTAATATTCAATTCTTCTGGAGCTACAATGACTTGAGACAAATAGTCTGCGTATTGTAAGAAATTTTCATTCGAAAGTTTCTTCAATTCAGTTTCACTTTGAATACGCACATTCTGGTCAGTAGACAAAATTGTATTTTCTAAAATATTGGCGAACTCTACAACAGACATGATTAAAAAATTATGGTAGTAAATTTTTTTCCTTTCGTTTTTGTAAATTAACAACTGTTGAGACTTAGAAAAGCAAAAAGACAGATATAAAATAAAATAAAATAAAATAATATATTCCAGATGCAAAAAATGGAGAATCTCAATAAACAAATTGCAACCTGTTCAGTTGAGAATAGGGAATATATATTAGTCGGAAAACAATGTCGTAAAAACACAATGTGAATAGACTACACACTCTTTGTTTATCTTATTAATTGGACTGTAAAACGAATTAGTCTGATTGCAGTAAAAACTAAAATACCACTGATATAAGTATGTTTTCAAATTAAAAGAGTAGAAATAATTGTATTATAACTATTTATAAATATTTGTATATTTTTATGTTTTTGTGTTTTATAAATAAGTGAGATTACTTGTAATACACGTTATATATATTTTCTTACTTGTAAATCTGAAGAGACGAACAAGCTTAAAAGCAGAAAAAAATTATACAGAAATGAAAATGAAGAAATTTTTTGAAATTAGTGGCGAATGTCGTATATAGTGATGTATGTCACAAGGATCATTGTCACATATATATACATATATATATATATATATACAAATATATATATATGTATATGTTTGTGTTAATTGAATCTGTGGTTAGTGTATATATTTAATTAGTTCACTTTACGAGGTGGCGAACGTTCATTATTTGCCGTACTTGGTAATCAATTGGTCCACGAGTTCGATATATTCATTTTCGGCAGCCTCTTGAGATTTACCCTTTAAAGCTTCCCAAGCGTCCCATTTATAACGGTCCTTCATGTTGAACAGAGAAGGTCTGCTGGTGTTGGTGTTGTCGCCGACGGTGGCTTGCTTGTAGAGACCGTATAGCTTCAACATTTCATCTTGGTTTGGCTTAGTTTTAAGTTCATTGACTTCTTTGGCCTTAGTTTCGAATACTTGGGATACCATTTCTGTGTGTGTGAGTTTGCTTTATTGTTGTTCCTTGTTCGTATGTGATGGAGTTGCGTGTTATTCAAACGTTACCTTTAAAAAATATATAAGTAGAAACACTACACTAGAGAGAGCAATTAAAAGAATTTGATCAAGACACCAAATATTAAAAGTCAACAATAATTAAAATACAAAAACATCCGTTACAGCACACAGTATATATATATATATGAATGAATATGGATAAATGGAGGATTCATTGTTACTATGCAAAACTATGGAAGATCAATCACACACAGCCAATTGATTGACGATTGGAAAAGTGGAGATACTCATTAAACTCATTAAACTCATAAGAAAACTCCTGGTAAGGGTAAATTACACGATACACGCTACTCGATACACTATATACGGGGCAGGTCGGGCAGGTCGCCAGGTTGTGGGATCTCTCTCTGTTGAAAAGACCTGGCGGCACAAAACTTAAAATTAGGGTGTGGACTGGCGCTAGCATATGGTCGAAGCGAAGGGGGTGTTGCCAAAAGTCGGGTAAGTTGAGCATGTGTGTCTGTCTACAGCGGGTTCAATGAGGGGCGGGAGGGAGGGTAAGTTTACATCAATGGTTTTTTATCAATGCTTTCGACACAACACGCAAAACTGTATAGAGAGACGAGAGACGAGAGACGAGATAGTGCGCTTGTGTGTGTGTGAATTGTATTTGTATTGCCACCATTTTCTCGGTAGTTTAATTTAAGTTGTATTCCTTTTTTTAATTCTTTTGAGAATAAATGATGGCCACGGCGGTTGTACTTATTATATAAGGAAAATTCACCATAAAATTCACCATGAAATTCACCATGAAATTCACTTGAAATATTTTAGTATATAATATATTTCGATTCGTATATTTGATATCGAAACCTTAAATGTAATCTACAAACAATTGAAAGTCTAATTTTTATAGGTATATTAATCGCAGACCTAATATAAGAATACACACAATGTCTCATAATTTAAGAAGAAAAAGATCGACCAGTTTGAATAGTAACACTTTGGATGATAGTCTAAAACCGTTTCCACCTTACAAAGGTGGCAACTACGCAGAGCATGAGAATGAGGACAATATAAACAGTCGTGTCGATGCCACTGAGGTCTCGCCAAACTCAGAGGCAGAACCAGTCAAGGATCACAGAAGAAGAAGATCGTCCAGTATAATATCGCATGTTGAACCAGAAACTTTCGAAGAAGAGAATGACCAACAATTACTACCAAACATGAATGCTACTTGGGTGGACCAGAAAGGTGCCTGGGTAATCCATATAGTGATCATTGTGATTTTGAAACTGTTCTACAATTTGTTACCAAGAATAACAGATCAATGGTCCTGGTCCCTAACCAACACAACCTATGTAGTAGGGTCTTATGTCATGTTCCATATGATTAAAGGTACTCCTTTTGAGTTCAATGGTGGTGCTTATGACAATCTAACCATGTGGGAACAATTAAACGACGAAACTTTATACACTCCTTCAAGGAAATTCTTGTTTATCGTTCCAATCGCACTATTTTTGGTTAGTTCTCACTATGGCCACTTCAAATTAAATTTTTTCATAGTTAACTCATTATTAACAATTTTCGTCGGCATTGTACCAAAATTACCATTGACACATAGATTAAGAATTTCAATCCCTGGTATTACTGGTCGTGCACAGATCGGTTAACCTTCTCTGAATCAGCTTATACTATAGTAAGACATGTATTTATATATATATATACTCTCAATAAACAAAAATTAAATTAAACAAAAATTAAATTAAACAGAATTAAATACAATATTTAAAAAAGATTTGAACCCACCAAGGGATCAAGAGCTAAAAAATAATTCGACAACTGCAGGATTCGAACCTGCGCGGGCAAAGCCCAAAAGATTTCTAATCTTTCGCCTTAACCACTCGGCCAAGTTGCCATATATGATACGATTTGTATCGTAAACCAAATTTAGAATCAATTAGTTATGAATCCCGAATGTTCTGAAACACGTTTTAAATTAAACATGTTAAATTGACACAGTTACAATCAAGGGATATTGAAATGTCGAAGTATAAATACTGAGCATATTTCATGATTAGATTAAATAACTTTTGTAATCTAAATAATATTTTATATAATATATAGAGATAAAAAGACAAGCTTAATTTAAATACAATCTAGGGATAAAAAGATCCGACTTTGCGCTTCCACTCCGTATTATAGAATCAACACTATAATAATATATTCAGGTTAGTGTCCGTAATACACTAACAAATCAGACTCATATTACAACATCTGGTAGCTCCAATCGGCTATCCCTTCAATTAATTTTTTCTCATGCCTGCAGACTTATCAGCCGCTCTCTCCGACATTATCGGTGAAACCTCCGAGGGTTCTTCCCATCCGCAATCTCACTTCACTGACTACTCAGGCAGTAGAGACTTCCAGCTGTCTCCAGCTCACTTCACTGGCAGAGGAGATATTATTTCCTTACCAGACTTCTTAACCACGATGAAGTTAAAACTTATGACCAAGAATTTCAGTAACGAGGGTCAGAAAATTGGTTTTGTTGCTAACCATTTAGGTGGACCTGCTTCCAAGTGGGCACTAAGCTGGTTAAATAATGCACCAGCCGACGTGCAATATGTAGAATTCGCAGACGACTTAAAGGAACATTTCTACAAGACCATCGATGCTCATAAAGTTCTAAACATGATCAATGCTATTTCCGAACAAACCTCCGGTATCGAAAGATACAATGACCAGTTCTCTACCTTATGGTCCTTAATGCCTGAAGGACATTGGACCGATAAAGGTGCTATGGCTGCTTATGTCAGAGGGTTAAAACCCGAGACACGTCGTATTGTCACCCTGTCCAGACCAATCACATTGCATGACGCAATGGAAGCTGCCTACGATACTACAGACCTTACTTCTAGAATGTTCAGCGATCTGCCAAAGAACTTTTTCCCAGATGCAGACGGAGACATTATTATGACAACAGCTGCTATCAAGGCACACAGTTCCAACTATCGTTCAGAAGGAAAAAGGGACTATAAGAAATGGTCTCCATCCAAAGAGGAATGTCGTGCAAAAAACTTATGTTTCTATTGTAAGAAACCAGGACACTCAATCAAGGACTGCCGTAAGAGAAAGGCGAGTTCTACCTAAATCCCCCAGAAATACAACGGTTTATAGTCCCGTGAAAGAATTATATCCTATCATTAACAATATAATACAGCCAGAAATTGGCTCATCCGCTACTACACTTTTGTCACTAAATCAGGAACCTCTAAACACCTTGTTGGACAGTGGTTCACCTACATCTTTTATCAGACGTGACATAGTGAATAAATTCAGAATCAAAACCTATTCCGCACCCACCTTCCGTTTCAAGGGTTTTGTATCATCAGACGTTGCTAGTACTTCAGAAGCCATACCGTTGACTATTAATTTCGGCTCTTATAAAGCCCCAATATCAGTATACGTCATCGATTCTATGGAACATGTATTACTAGTAGGAGACCCAATTCTAAAGAAATATCCGGGATTATTACATATCCAGCCACCTATTAACAATAGAAGCTTTAGAATTCATCTATCCACATTAGCACAAGTTAAGACTATAAAATCCGTCAGTCCAGAATCAGAAACTCAGAAATCCGTCAATCCAGAATCAGAAACTCAGAAATCAGTCAGCCCAGAATCAGAAACTCAGAAATCAGTCAGCCCAGAATCAGAAACTCATAAATCAGTCAGTACAGAATCAGAAACTCAGAAATCAGTCAGTCCAAAGTCAGTAACAGAACAACCAGTTTGCTTAGAACCATCAGATGAGAACATCGACCTCCCAGAATACGATATAACGTATATCGACGACAGCAATAATCCGAAGATGTTCGATGATGCTAAAACTATTTATAAAATTAGCATCTCCGTAGATAGTGCCACCCAAGATACCATGAAAGCACTTCCTGAATGGTTAAAAAAGAAATATAATGGTACAGTTAGAGACGACTTACCGACTAGAGATCCGAACAAACAATATTCCGAAACGCAACATGAAATAGAATTGAAACCCAACACAAAACCACCTCGCTTACAACCATATCATACGACTCCGAAAAACGAACAAGAAATCCAATTGATTGTTCAAGACCTATTAAAGAAGGGTTTCATTACCCCATCGAAAGTCCCTTGTAGTTCCCCAGTGGCACTAGTACCCAAGAAGGACGGTACCTACCGATTATGTGTGGATTACCGTGCCTTGAATAAAGTAACCATCTCAGATTCTTTTCCACTTCCTAGAATTGACAATGTCTTAGGACGCATCGGCAATGCTAAGATATTTTCTACTCTGGATTTACATAATGGATACCACCAAATTCCGATGGCAACGGAAGATCAGTTTAAAACAGCCTTTGTTACCCCATCAGGTAAATATGAATATAAGGTGATGCCTTTTGGCCTAGTCAATGCACCTTCCATTTTCGCACGCTGTATGGCTGATCGATTTCGTTACTTAAAATATGTTTGTGTATATTTAGATGATATATTAATGTTTTCGAATTACATCGAAGAACATTGGAAACAGTTGGACGAAGTGCTAAGAAGACTACAATCAAAAGGTCTGATCGCTAAAAAGAAGAAATGTAAATTTGCTGCCAGCAAAGTACAATTCTTAGGTTATAACATAGCCTTCAATCAGATAACACCTTGAGCAGATAAATGTGAAGCTATTAATAAATTCCCCGAACCTAGTACAGTTAAACAGGCTCAACGATTCCTAGGAATGATCAACTATTATCGAAAATTTATTCCAGCCTGCTCCGAAGTTTCCAAGCCAATCCAACAATTTATATGTGAATGAACAAAATGTGTTTCAGAATATGTTTCAGAATGTGTTTCAGAACATTTGGGATTCATAACTAATTGATTCTAAGTTCGGTTTACAACAGTATTTAAGGTGTTTTGGGAAGTAGTGTCATCCTTGTTGACAGTAGCAACAGTGCGACATTACGGTTGTTGTTGTTGTTTAACATTGTTAGGTTACAGTATTACAGTATATTATTCATTAATTCTTTTATATATGATATACAAATTATAATATACAAATTTGGTAGAGACTTAACTTCATATCTCATTAATTAAGTCCCATATGTATATCTTTTGGAAGTTGAGTTTGATCCGATAAAATTTGTCATTTCTGGATCTGAAATTTCTTCCATGGGCTTCTAGAAGCTTTTTGATTTAAAACGTTAATAACATTACTAATTCATTTTGGAATATCAGATCTATAGTTCCTATAGACTTATTTTCTGACAGTATTTGTTGTAAGTTAAACTTTGGATTCGCCGGTACCGAGTCCAACGACCAGCTAGACCAGTTTGTTAGTACTATGAAAGTACAAATCTGGATTCGTAAGCTCACGACCTCAGAGGAATAAGTAGGCTTTTTAGTGTCACAACTAAAAGCACCAGCAGCTACTTGGGCTTACGAATATATAATAAACACTAAGAATATCGCATTCGAAGGTACGCTTAAAGGTTTAGAGAAGAAATTCCGCAAATACGTGGATCCTAACAAAGTGTTAAATTCCATTAACCAGTTGTCTGAATCACGTATGGGCATTGAAAAATTGAATATACGTATAATAACACGCCGAACAGAACATTAGGAATGTCTCCTTTTGAAGCCGATTTAGGCTCTGAATCTACCCGTACTAAGAACTGATAACGAACTCACAGCCAAGAACTTTGCCGCCGTTGAAATAACCAAACATCTGAAAGCATTAGATTTAAGAATTAAAGACGCTTTAGATGTTTGGTTATTTCAACGGCGGCAAAGTTCTTGGCTGTGAGTTCGTTATCAGTTCT
>JAJLTH010000121.1:0-22457 GCA_030568035.1 Tetrapisispora nanseiensis
AAGAAACAGTAGATGTGCGAGATTGCATCTCATAATATACTCTATATGCAACATTATGCATATAAACTGTATATTGATTAGCAATTCTCCTTATCCGAACGTTACTTGTGTATTCTATACTTTGTATTAGTATATATATATACAAACACAAAAGTAAATATATAAAGAAAACGATTATTATTTATATATTAAAAGTGTTATTAATATATTTACAAATTATTTAAAAACATCTTTGTTTTTATACTCCCGCCATTAAGATCAAAAAAAAAATTTTGCTGTGTACATTTTTTTTTTTATTTTTGCCGCTAAGCTAAGCTAAGCTTAAAAAAAAAACGATGACGACAAAAAAAAATGTATGTGTTAGGGCACTGCTCAGTAGGGTAAGTTACCTTCTCTTCAATTAGGGTTTTGTCTTATATTCATCAAACTATTTGTGAAACGAAAACGTCACAAATTAAAAAAGAAAGCCATTGCAGACGACTTTCTTCAACTGTCATTGATTTATTTAATAATTAAAGTTAATTTATGAGAGCTATTTATAGATTTTATACTATTGCAGTTTGTCAGGTACATTTTTTATATATATACGTGTAATTTTTTAATTGCATCTACTGAATGTTAATGACTTTTTGTGTTTTTTCTCTGGAATTGATAACTTTTCTATATGTTGCATTACTTTTTGTACGACAGTTTTCAATATAGTATTTATATTTTATTTGAATACACAGTGTCATTATACTGACTTTGGAATCCATTATTTTCTAAATGGGTGCACTCTATTTGTAATCTTTCAATACAAGCATGTAATTCATTAATTTCTCCGTTAAACACTTCTTGTTTCTGTAAGATAGCTTTCCTCCAGTCATGAAACTTGTTCTCTTCTAATGCAACAATATCATTAAATTTTTTCTTGGTTTCCCATTGCTTATGTACATATTCTTGGCTCCATTCCAAAACCAGACTATCTATAAAACTTTTATCAAATATTTGGTAGCAAACATAATTCTTCAAACCATTTTTATCGAAATCTTCAAAGTCCAACGTTTTTAGGATTTCTTTTAACTCATTCGATATAAAAACATCTACTGGTATCGAAGAAGATTGATTATTAATATTATCCCTACATTTCGAAAGCCTTGTTTTTAATAACGTGGATCGACAAGTTTCATAATAGTCTTCGGTATTTTTTATTAGATCAGGTAAGTATTTACTAAACAAAAACTCTCTTAGTAAACCAAAATCAGAATAATTTGGATTCCCAATCTCAATTTGTCCCCACCCATAATCTCTACCATAAACAAGTTTACCATCTTTGTTTCTTATTTTTTTATTGGAAGATATAATACTAAAAGGAATTTTATCAAACAAATCTACATAATAGGGATCATTTGAATCTAAAAATTGGCAAACATCAATATTTTGGACTTCAATAATTTGCTTTATATCTTGCTTAAATTCTAGCAGTTCGTTCTTTGTTAGTGTATCTGCTTTTGCGATAACTGGAATTAGATTAACCCTTTTTGATAATTCTTTCATAGTCACAACATCTAAAGTTGTTAATCCTTGATTTACAGGTTCGATAAAATAAATACAACAATGAACTCTATTATCTTTCATATTCGACCTGTCTGGTTGTTCTTCTTGAAAAATACTAATCCGTATCTGTTCATCTATATGATTAGTTAAAGGTGTCCAACTGAATGCATTGTTTAACTTACTGCCAAAGCCCGGAGTATCTATAATTGTTAAATGTATTTTGCAATTTTCACCCTCAAGATCTGTCCTGTGAATTGTCATGTGCTTTGTTGATGGCAACTGTTGACCACAATTACTATGTTCATCTTTGTGGTCATCAGGAGTTACTATATCTTCTTCAAAAAGTGAATTAATAAATGTTGTTTTACCTACACCAAACTGTCCAGCTATCATTATTGTAAAATCTATACCCTTTTCTTTCAAAATCCTTTCTCTCTGTGATATTAAAGAATCTAGCCCTACAATATAATCGTTGCTAAGGTTTTCGGTAAATAACATAGTCTTAGGGATAGTAGTGAGTGAATTACCTTCTAAATCAAATTTAGTTAGTTGTTGATATGTTTCAATAATCTTATTTATTTCATTTGAGCTCTCTTCATTGTAACTGGTATCAATGTTTGTGCTAGAGGGCTCGTCTAGTGCAGAGTTGTCTTTCGTTTGGTTATCTTCCTCTAATAATGTTGAATGCACAATTTTGTCTAAATCACTTGTTACATCAGATTCGAAGGGTTTCTCATTTGATTTAAATGTTATATTTTTATCTAATTGATCAGTACTGTTACTTTCTTTCATTTTTCTCTTGCTGTTTTATCATAACCTGTTTGATAGTCAATTGTTATATAACGATATTGAAACAACAAATTTAGTTCTTGGACTGAATTTTGGTTAATATTTGAATCTTCATAAATGAAGAGGTAATGTAATAATAAATCTAAATAAATAATAGCAGATATAACTGTTGTAATGTTTTTTATAAAAAGAAGTTGGATCATGATAATTCCGAACAGAAATATTTTGTGTCACTTCAATTTTAAAAATTATTATTTTGTTTCAAAAACTTAAACATTTAAGATTAAAACGCTTAAATAAAAAAAAGATGTCTGTAATGATACAACAGAAACTTTATGATTTCTTTTAAAATTATCATTAGTGAATTGTTTATATTTTATAAATGCTGAAAAGTTTATTCTGGTATGCTACATATTGTTACGTTCAATGTGGAAGGAAACGACCTAAGTATAAAACCATATCTATAAAATCCTTGTACTGTATTACTGCAATACCTTCCTTATTTGTATCATGTTTTCTGAACAACTTCGACAAACGCATTAACCAAATCAAAGATTCAACGAATTTATCAAATTTTAGTTCTTTACCATTTATACTTTGATTTATGAACTCAGCATATTGTTCAAACAATTTTTCTGTTACTTCAAACGGAATGAGATAGCCTAGTTCTTGTAAAGCGTTGTGATATTCATTCACATTCAATGTACAAGAGCGGTTTATGTCGTTGTCAACATAGATTACTCTCCAGTTTTTAACTCTTTTATAAAGGGAAATAAATTCTTGCTGATTAATTGTACCGAACCTTGTAGCTCCAAAAAGATTAACAAGTGAATCAATTGATGACATAGAGAAATGTGATCCATCATCATTTTGTAAGAAATTTTGTAATTCTTCTGCAGTTAATCTCCCTTTCCCCTTAACATCATGGTTAGCAAATAACGTCGACGCAACTTTATTATCCCTATCTTCTTTTGAAATAGGTGGATTAGTCATTTGTTGTTGATTTGAAGAAGCAACAGAAGTTGAACTTGAAAATCTTTGCGGACGTTCAACTTGGGGGATCGGTGGAGGGATTACTCTTCCATTTGGAGATGGTCGTACTGGATTAACCCTATTTCTATCAATCGGTTGACCTGAGTTATTCTGGTAAGAACTTGGAAATTGATTTTGTGATTGTCCTTGGTACGGTACTCTATTCACAGAAGCATTGTTATAAGAGGAATTACTCCAACTTCTGGCATCTCTTCCATCTCCAGGCATTGCAACAATGTTTGGGGGAGCAGAATGTATTCTGGTATCAATAGCTTGCTTCTTCTCATTTAATTCAAACTGTCTTTGCCTTTTAAGTTTTTCTTCTTCGATTTGCCTTTTACTTTCTCTCATTGCTTCTTCTGGTGTTGCATATAACTGAAAAAAAATAAAAGTTTCTATCTTATATCAAAAAAAAGGTAAGTGTTAAGATATTATTATAAAATTAATCGTTAGTATCATAATCAATGTAAAAAATTCGTAATAACAAATCGTTAATCGATCTCATAATATACATACTCTTAAATCATCACCAGCAGCATAGTTCAACTTTTTAGCACACATCACTACTAGAAATTCGTCTTCTCTTAAACTTGTTGATCTTACGCTTCCAATTATATCACGATCACAATATGTTCTAAATTGAAAAGAAATGTTCTAATCTGATGAACTAATATATGTTGTCGATAAATGTATGAATTCACGACCAAAATTAATTTCATCCTATAGTGTAAACCTCGATTCCTAAATATTCTTTTTTTTTTTGCATTATTTTCCAAATTTCAAACCTTCTCAATTAACAAGAATTCTAATTCGCGATGTCTTAAAAGAGATGATGTGATGACAAAGTGACAGAGGCACAGGGATTCTGTAATCAGTAACGGTTGTAACGGTTTACTTTGAATTCTTTATAAATTATTCAATTGTTATGCAACAATGATGAATTACAAAATTATGGAATAGTTATACTAACATTACAAGATTACTTATATAAACAATTAAAATTGATGGGCAGCCATAAAAAGGACTCTCTGAATGATAATCAATGATGTATTAATACGTTGATACTAAAAATAAAAATTGAAAATGATTCATGATATTTACATCTCTATTGGGTATAGACTTCTTTTTCCAAAAATTTCTTAAATTCTATCATCATTAGATTTTTGTATCTAGCCATGGGTGCAATAACAATTCAATGGCACTAGGTCTCTTTTCATAGTTTATCTCAAACGCTTTTCTTAAGAAATCAATACTTCCTTGTGAAGCCCATGAAGGTAAATCAGGCGCAGTATTCGTTCCTATTTTAAATATAGTCTGCATTTGTGAAAAATTTGGAAATGGGTGTCTCCCTGTGTACATCTCAATAATAACACAGCCCGTAGACCAGATGTCAATTTTCTCTGTTGTTGCTGTCTGTCTCACCACTTCAGGTGCCATCCAATACACAGAACCCTGTAATGAAACTCTTTTATTAGCTTTTTCTTTATCTGGTTTGGGGACGTTAGAATTTCTATCATTGTCTTTATCCAACCCTTCAGAATTGATTTTATTTAATGGAGACAATTTTTTGGAGATACCAAAATCTGTAATCTTTACGCAACCTTTGATATCAATTAGAATATTAGCACCTTTAATGTCTCTGTGAATAATATTTTTTTTATGTAAATATGAAACACCGATTAGAATTTGTCTTGTAAAATTAATAATTAATGACTCTTCAAATGGACCATAATTCTTTAACATTGAAGAGACGGATCCACCTGGAACATATTCTAAAAAGATGTTGAAATTATGTCCCTCTTGAGAAGACCCATAATAAGTGACAATGTTTTCATGTTGTAAATCTTTCAATAGATTCATTTCATGTTGCAAAGCATCTACCATTTTTCTATATATTGTTGACTTTTTCTTTTTCTCTCCATTGTTTATATCTGAACCTATTAGATCAGCAGGTATTTCCACTTGTTTCACTGCCATTAGCTCACCAGTAGTTGCGTTCATACCAAGATAAACACTCCCAAAACTCCCACTACCAATACAAGCTCCCTTCAGCCAAGCTTTTGGAGTCACAACAGCAGTAGGTAGTGATATCATATCATTTTCATTATCGTCAAAATCATCTTTCTCCTCCATTAGCTTTATATGATTACGATTATCTCTACTTTTGTTAACTTCCATTTCTCTTAGTTGCATACGCTGGTCACTATTCTGAGATATCTTAACATCTGTGTTCTGCGGTAGACTATCCAGCAATGCTTTATCTACCGCTGTATTATGCTTCAATATTATGTCCCCAACTTTATTTGACTCAGAATCTATACTTCCAGTTCTTCCATTAGTTAACCTTACTGATTGACGGAACGAATCCTTTAAAGTCTTTTGTAAACGTTGCATATCCGCTTGAGGGAAATATCCTGTTAAATTAGTTGAAATATATTCACTTGGTGGTCTCTGGTTGAAAATTCTACGCAAATGGCCCTTTTCATTTTCAATTTTTAGTGGTTGTGTTGAATCTGCATCTTCAGTATTAGCATATGAAGAAAATATCGAATCGTTTGTGTCACCGGAATTGTCATTATTCGATATGGACTTTCTACTGGCTAAGCTTAATGTTCGTATGTAAAGTTTCTTAGAGGTTGCAATGGCTCTATCGCTTGGAGTTTGATCCTTAGAGATGAAAATCAATCTATTTTTTTCAACTCTATCAGATGAATGGCATATAGTGACTAATTCCACATCATAAAGTAGATGTAAAGTATTTTTATCATAATTAACAATGAAAACATCGTAATCATCGGCAGCTCTTGTTTCAATGCCATGTGGCCCTGAAGCAAGCATTTCTGAAGGCAATCTTTTTATTAATCTTTTTTTAATTAATTCTGCATTGAAACAACCATTCACATTTACTTTTTTGGCAGATCCATCATTTAAAATGAAAATTGAAGAATGTTTATCCATTGTTATTAGGTCGTCCGATGAATTCATGTTAGTTGAGGACAAAGAATTAATCTTTTCAATAATTATATTCAATCTTTCATTCAATGTCACTGTGCTGGACCTCTTCAATTGTTTGGCTTTAATTAAAATACGCAGACGATCACCCATTTTCTTCACTCCCAATTCATCAAGAATCTCTTTATCAAGTTGCTCTATTTCATCACGAGTTACAACATCATTCTCTTTGAAAGATGATATATACCCACCACAATTCAAATCATTCAAAAATTCCTCTACATACAAAGTTCCCATTATCGATTTTCAACAGTTACCGTTTATACCCAACACAATCCTAATCTCTTCAAAATATCTTGAATATCTTGAATTTTTTTTTTCTACAATCTATCTTATGATACTAGCACTTCATAATGGGTACTGCAACATTCAAGTAATATAAATTGGGAAGGTTATGTGTTCATTTAAGTTTTCAACAAATACATATTCATTGTTTTATACTCTTCCTCATTGAAGTTTCTCTAGCAACTGTGCAATTTTTAATTTTCAATTCGTAGAGACGGTACTAGAAAGAGAGATGGATAGAATTTTGTAAAAAAAGACTCTATTAACAGCAAGAGTGAGATAAATAGTAAGTGTCTGTGTGATCTGTCGATGAAGTTTTAAGATAGTCTATATAATGATTCAAATATATTATAGTTGTTTATTTATATTTATATATGCGAGTGATTTGATAATGCATGTGTAATAAGGTAATATCCAGAAAGGAAAAGTTGAGCTTAGTCAAAATTAGATAATGTTTTCCAACTATATTTCTGAAAAGGTTTTTTGACAATGCCAACGATAGATTATTTAGATTTGTCATTTCTATATTCCTCAAAATGAAATTGTAATTGTGTAATATTAATATTAAATAATTCAATTGCCTGCATGATAGATGATATACCTTGTTTAGTTAATCTTTTGTTTTCAGGTATAAATAACGGTAAGGTGCCGTTAATGAAACATGTACTGCCGCAAAATTCCATTTCATTTTGGAGTGGGATCTGATATATTTCTTTGGAGACTATTAATATGAATAGTAAATATTGACCCAAAACTGTGTTTTTAAGGTAAATAGTTTGTTCACCCTCTTGATTGCCGTTCGTATTAATAAGATTCATAATATCTTTTTTTTCAATTTTTTTCAATTGTAATTCATTAAATATATCAGTTTTCTTGTTATACAGTCTATCGAAAGTCTCTGTATTGGTGTTTGACAATTGATGTCTTAATGATGTCGACACTATTTCAGAATCACCATCACTCTTATTGATAAAACTTTCTGCTAGCATTATGAATCCACCATTCTCTTTATCGAACAGATGATATTCCTTGAAAATATTAATTAATTGCTTGAGCTTTCTGATTCTTACCAAATCAAGTTTATTGTTAAGTCTAATCAATTGATAACTTTTGATTCCAAAACTTTTATTCTTCTCTTCATTTTCCTCAGATGAGTCTTCAGCAATAATGTCGTCTGAAATTTCTTCCATATGATTTTCTTGATCAATATTTTTATCAGTATCATTTGACGTATTTATACTCAGGTGAATGCTCTCTAACCTTTTTCGTTTCCTATGAATTCGTATTTCTAACTGATCTATATACATACTTATCATATTTTTAAAGTTTGACAACATCGATTTATCTCTATGTTGTACATGATGTATTTTTTTGGAAATTGTGTCTATTTCATCAATGATGTATGACTTATGCTCTTTAAGTTTACTAATTTGCAGTAGTGAATTAAAATTAGCAGATATTTTTTTCTTGCTGAGTGTGCTTGACTGATTATAATTCATGCTTTGAAAGATGGATGATGAGTGAGAGTTTTCCCAATGGCCCTGAAAAGTATATTTACCATCGGGAAATTGAAAGATACAAAAGTCAGGGATATCAGTTAATACTTGATCACTCTCCAAATATATTAACTCCGTAAAATCAACATTTATATTAGCAATAGCGACCCATTCTTCATTTTCGGAAATATCATCAGTTAGGGTCTTTGGAATTTTTAACATCAATTTAAATATAACTTTTGACTCAGAGAAACTATTCATTGGTATGTCATTAAATGTAAGCTTTTTCAACCAAACATTTTGTGTTTCACTTACATATATAATTTCATTGAACAAGTTTTCAATTGCAAAAAAGAACTGAAAATTGTCTTCTTCTAACACTGCTTGGTTATAGAGACGGTCAAGTTTTGCGAGGACACTAAGGTTCTGTATCTCAATTGACCTAAGATGACGGAATCTTCTTGTTATTAAAACTTCTCTTCTCATCAATCGTATGCTTGGACTGTCTGTGTATTTTCTTGCTCTTAGTTTTTTGCTCTAATATTTCTGAAAGATAAATAGGGCTCTGGTATAATTAAATCATAATTTAAAAAATCTCCAGAACATAAAAAAAAAAAAAAGCACGATCTAAGCTTAATATATTAATTTAAATTAGATATCCCTTTATAAGTATGGTATTTTGTTTTTCTTGCAAGGTCTCTTAAATGGTCTAATAATTGATTGGTTGAGTTCCAGTGATGAAACTTGTTAAATTCAAGATTTCAGATATCGTTCGACAATGAAATTTTGACGCAATACAAACTTTACTGGTGAGCAATTGATAAACTTTGAAGGTATCACTGTAATGCACAATGGAATATTATAGCAGCATCTACTCTTGTAGGTTACACACTATACACGTCTTTTAATTTAAAATAAAACACCATTATTCTAAAATTGTAAAAACCAAGATTACTTGCCTCTCTATTGCTTGAAAAGTTAAAAAAATTATTAGGAGAATTAAAATACCCTTGAAACTGAAATAAATTAAATTTAAAAAATTTGGACGAGAGATATTTAAGAGTTCTTATTTAAAGTTCAAATTTATGACCTATTTTGACACCTGTATATATATATATATATGTTCATCTTTCGAATGAAAGGCTAGAATATTGAATATTTGCTGTGAAAGGAAATTCGAAAGTACTCTTAGCCCAAAGAGATTTTGTCAAAATTGACAAAGGATTGAACTATTTTAGTACCTTTTGATACGCCAAGTGAGATAATAGGTTGTACGTTTATTAGTAATTCACCTAAATTAGAATGAATCAAGGTAATGGTGTGGATTGTCATTATGCATTAAACAATGACATGTCCAGTGACTTGGCGAGAGTCGAACAATCAAATATAACTAAATCTTCATATTCTATTATATTGGGTCATTTCTGTGATAAACATGGTCCAACCATCGTGATGGTAACTCAAGTTGGGGATGCAGAAAACAAAGGATCTGAATTATTAGTACCCAATTTCCCAAATGATGCTTATTGCGAATCATGTTCATTATACATACCCAGCAGTCTTATGAAGGATGATACGGTTGGGATTGATCTAAAATCAATGAGATCAATAATTGATAATAATGCATATGTATCGACTCAATATTCATCGATACGGTATCAGCTGATGACGCAGGTAATAAGAAAGGCATTTTCAGAAGAGACTGTATCATATGATTCGTCACCCTTGGTATATTTTGACGATGTCAGAGGTTTAAATTTAGTTATGGGCTTCAAACTATATGATGATCAAGCAAGAGGTAATGAGAGGCGATATTGTTTAATTTTCAATATTAATTCCAAGAAATGTAATGAAACTATGAACATTTTAGCAAATAATTGGAATTTTATAGAGGGATCATTTATCAAAATGATTCAGTATATTCAAATTAAACATGAGGATGATATTAAATTGCAATTAAAAAAAGATAATGAAGGTGGAGGATTCGCTCCAATGGTTGGGACATTTTTGAGAGCTAATAAAGTAAAAGCATCTAGAAATTTGATTGAGATAACGAACGACGAGCTTATATTCGTCAAATTGCATAAATGGAATTCCTATATTCTTAAATCGATCTTATTTTGATTTTTGGAAATCAATAGTGCCCTGTGACAGGAACTACTAGGCTTCAAATACTATTTGTAAAAGGGATATGTAAATAATTATATAACAGTTCATTTTTTATTAATGAGAATGATAATAAATAACAATTTGGACTCTGGATTAATTCATTTTATTGTAATGTACAGAAAATTATGAACGATGTAATCTATTTATGTAAGTGTGATTTACGAATATATATTTTTTAAACATTCAATTTAACTTCTTCGTCGTTAATCTTATCTTTGAATGGTTCCAATGCATTTTTGACATCTCTATTAACAAATTTTTCCACTTGTTCTGGAGCTCTTCCTACAAAAGTAGATGGTTCTAATAAAGTGTCCAACTCATTCCAGATAGGTTCAAAAAACTGGTCATTCTTGATACGTTCGATTAAGTCATTTTCACCACCCTCTTTCTTTACAACATCAGAGGCTTGGTGAGAAAGAACTCTAATATTTTCATGGACTTCTTGTCTTGAGGCACCTTTTTCAACCATGGCCATAATTATATTTTCAGTAGCCATAAATGGTAACTCACTCTTAATTCTTCTTTCGATAACCTTTGGATAAACAACTAAACCTGATGAAATATTCAATAATGTACTTAGCAGGATATCAGCAGTCAAAAATGCACCTGGTAAAGATATTCTTCTGATAGCAGAATCATCTAGAGTTCTTTCAAACCATTGAACAGATGCTGTTTGTACAGCATCAGAGAATAATGAACCAAGGTGTCTAGATAAAGAACAAACACGTTCACAACGCATTGGGTTTCTCTTATAAGCCATAGCTGATGAACCAATTTGTGATTTTTCAAATGGTTCTTCAACTTCCTTTAAGTTAGCTAATAGACGGATATCGGTTGCCATCTTATGTGCGGTTGCAGCAAATGATGATAAAGGAGCTAAAACGTCAATATCAATCTTTCTTGAGTAAGTTTGACCTGTAACTGGGTATACAGTATCAAAACCTAATAATTCAGTAACTCTTTCATCTAAGGCTTCAACTTTGTCATGATCACCATGGAACAGTGATAAAAATGAAGCTTGTGTACCAGTAGTACCTTTAACACCACGTAGCCCTAAATCATTTCTAGCTCTAACAAAATTTCTTAAATCCCATAATAATTCTTGGATCCATAAGGTTGTTCTCTTACCTAATGTAGTTAGTTGAGCAGGTTGGAAGTGGGTCCATCCTAAAACTGGAAGATCCTTATATTCCATTGCAAACAAAGATAATCTGTTAATAACATTTACCAATTTAGGGATGATAACGTCATAAGCATCTCTCAAAAAAATTAAATCAGCATTATCGGTAACGTAACAAGAAGTAGCACCTAAATGGATGATGCCTGCCGCAGCTGGACAAGTTTCTCCAAATGTATGAACATGAGCCATAACATCATGTCTAACAATAGCTTCTTGAGCTGATGCCTTAGCTAATTCATCATCGGTAATAATTAGGTTAGCTCTCATCTGTTCAATAGCTTCATCGGTGATGACATCTAATCCTAATTCTTTTTCAGCTATTGCCAGGTTCAACCATAACTTTCTCCATGTAGAAAATCTATTTCTTAATGAAAAGATAGATGACATTTCTTCAGAAGCATATCTAGAAGATAGAGGTGTGGTATATTTATCATATTCTGTCATTGTATTGATCTTTGATTCTATTGTATTCTGTGAATATTAATTTCCAGACAAATATTTCCAATAAAATAGATAAAGTTTGTGAATTTTAATTATTGATATTATCCTAATTGAACTTAACTCCAAATTAATTTCAGATTAAGAAAAGAAAGTTTCAGGGAAACGAAATGAATTATATTTCTAGATGGTTGTATTTATAATACAATTTTTGATATTGTTGTCTTTCTTTCCAATTCAAAAATACTAAAAAATTCACAACCGTGTTCTTAAATAAAAATTTAATTTCAATATACCATTTAATAAAATTTAATCATCTAATTAATAAATTTATTAATTAAATTAATTCAAATCTAAATGGATGATTATGATGTTTTAGTTCCTTCATACAAAATTTCATAATATTTCAATAATTTTTCAGTAATTTTCAAATGAAAAAGAGTCAAAGTTAAAATCAATGATGAGTCTATTTTTAAAGTTAAACTTTAGTGTAAATAGATTGAATTACCAAATATTATATGAGAAAGACCATTGACTAAGTCTTAGCAGTTCATACTATTCATTTTTGTATAATGTAATGATTGTTTTTATAAAGCTGTTTTGTTTAAATCATTTGCTTTTAAGCCTGAAATAATTGGTTTTAGAGCTTAATATCATTTATAAGTCATATTTAAGAATGATTATTACAGAATAAGTTTGATGTATCTATATTTAAGATATGTATTAGTTATTTAAGTATATATATGATATAATATTATTGTTACATTTTCTATTCAATTATTCGTTTCCACAGGTATATTGATTATGTGAATTTCACAAGGGATGACACTTTTGAAAGGGCATCTATTCTTGAGAAGTAGTTGGACATCTGCTAAGTCTATATGCCATAAAGTTGGCTGATGGTTTCAATCCAAGTGTAAATGTACCTGGTAATTTGTACGATTTAGAATGTATATCGTTTATTAGAGAAATTTCAGCTTCATCATTATCAATAACAATTTTATTGTGTGCCACATCTTTAGAGGCCTCTAATGCTGTATTATTTTCATGGTTGGCATTGGTCGCAGTTTCTGCTGTTTCAGTGGTTTCAGGAGATTCTTCTATTTCTTCGTAATTTAGTTTCTGCTTTTTTCTCTTCCGTTGAGTCTTTAGATCATCTTCAAAGCATTCATTTAAATTGGAGTTAATTTGTCTATATCCAGAATTTAACATTCTTTCCTCGACAGAGACACTAATACCTTTGAACCATAATATATCACCTTTTGGTTGCTTTTTTAATGCTTCATCTTTACCAAGTAGTCTACATTGGTTACCAAAATCACTTCTCTGTAACACTTCTATTCGTTTGGAGATAGAAACTGGTAATACAAAAGCATTAGGTGTATCAACGTTGATTTTACCCAGATTTATTTTGGATGCTCTCGAAGTTAGATTATTAACAATTGTTGTCAAATTATAATTAGACGCTTCCGATTTTTTATTTAATTGATTTTGTTGCTGTTGCTGCTGCATTCTAAATGCTTGGCGTTGTTTTAACCCTTGAACAGTAATATTATTACCTCTCCCAGATTCGTTGAGATTAAACGGAATCGGCATAGGGATAGGAGAAGCTGTTCTGCTATTCATTACAGAATTTTGTCCAAATCCAGTCGGGTAGAAAGATTGACCAGCACTGACACTAATTGGTGTATTAGACCCACTTTGGTGGATTGGAAGCATTTGCTTCATTGCAGCTACACGAGGGTGAGGATGGACTGTTCTTGGTAAACCGGTAGCTGTGATAGCAGTCGTTGTCACTGTACCAGTTTCATAATTAATCTTCCCATCCCCAGTTGGCTCACCAGGTCTAATGATGTATCTTGGACAGTCATCAGAAGTTGAATATTCACCCAAATCATCACGCTTTAATTTTGGACCGATGTAAACACCACCAACAATTGGTGGAGTGTTTGGTGCACCTCGAGTCGGTTCTGGAGGAGGGTCATTTATTGTCGCATTTGGTGGCAATAAATGTTTTATTGGGGAATCGTACTTGAAGAATTTTCTACCATTTACTGGTATAGTTATTTCATCTTGGTCACGAATTTCTTCAGGTAAACAAGCTTTCCAGGTTCTAATTTTATTAAAAACATTATCATTCTCATTATAACGAAACTCACAGACAAATAAAGGCCCTTCGAGTTTTACATCAGGATCACCACGTTGGTATCTGGTGAAATGCACAACATAACCTTTACCAACCAATTCAGACACTAAATGGTCTCTATATTGACCTGTCTTAAAGACTTCATGTTTGTAGAATAATCTATCAACTCTATGCACTGTTTGTTCCGGTCTGATATACCAGCATGCATTTAACCATTGTTCACCATCTGCGGTTTTCCATAATTTGAAAATTTGACCAACTGTGGGTTTAGTGACATCATTTGGATTGTTAATTAATGCCCAATCACCGATGCGGTATTTTGTACCATTCACAATAACTTCATCTATTGGGTAACGTAATTCACCTTCTGGCATATAATCAGTATCAGGTTTTGATAGTTCATGGCGTGCAAAAATTGTATATTGTTTTTCGAATCGGGTTGCAATATTTATAGCTTGTGGGTTTGATCTGTAATATTGCCTATAATTTGCAATCATTAAATTGATATCATTTTGAAAACCTTGAAAATCTTTATATTTTCTAGTCTTGATTTTTTTAAAAATATCATCTAACGTTATTGGATTTGAAATCACAGACAGATAATCAGCATTGTTGTCGTTTTCGTCGTTGGGAAGTCTTTCGAAACTTAATGTTAAAGGTTTCCCATTTGAATCAACTTCTCTTCTTAAATATTTGAGTACATTTTTCATTCTTTGGACATAAGGTAAATCGATTACTGGGGGCCTACCACGTTTCACATGCTTCTTTACTTGCTTATGAGGTCTTGGGCTCGCCGACTGTGTGAGTCTATTTAATGATGGCGAACCTGAAATATTCACCTGACTTGTAGAATTGATATTTATGTTACTGTTATTATTCGAATTTTTTAAAGATTTACTTTTGGTTAGCTGATTATCCTGGTTAATTTTTGAACCTGTTGAAGATGCTTGCTTTGTTTTACTTTCATTTTTTTTCTCTACTTTCACTTCTGGTTGTTTATTTACAATTTTTTCTGCCTTCTTTTCATTTTTGACAGGTTCTTTATCTGGTAATCGTTTTGCATCAAGTTCATGAGGTAACGGACCTAAATCTGGATACGAAATTTCCGGATAATATTCTTTCATTTTTTTAAAAATGGTATTCTTAACAAACTTTTCAAGTATTGTAGCATATTTATAAATTTCGGATCCTTCATCGTTATAAGCCTTTGCATTCCATACCATTTGAACAAGATCATTAATAAAATATTGTGGATCTTCATAATGAGGAACTCTTTTTTTCAATGTATTAATTGATACAGGTTTTGTGATTAATGCATAGTAGTCTGGATAATCTTTTTTGGTCGGTAACGTTATGAATACAGGATATATTTCTATACCATTTTCTTCCTTGATTGTATATAGTTGTTCGTAAAAGTGTCTTATCCTTTTCAGAAGTAATTCATCTCCCGAATCTGTCTCCAGTTTTCTAGTCTCACCTGTCCTTCTTGACATATTGAAAAAACTAATGCAAAATATTTGTGTGAGTAAACCTTCCTTGTAGTTGCTAGGTGCTTATTCAACTAATGACTTGATATTGATTTGTAGATAAGATTTCTGTTTTCCAAACAAATGACAACAGTTAACGTAAGCAACTATCTACTTTATATATATGTTTTATATATCTTTAGTATTATCATGTTCATTTATGTATAATATTGCATTTAGAGGTAGTAATGTGAAGGCTCTTTGAAATTCTAAAATTTCCAGAAGAAAAAAAAAAATGAATAAATAAACAAAAAAGCGTGTAAGCCGGGTAAGTTCTTTGTTGGATTTTAAAGTCATATATATATATTGAATGATACAACAACTGTTAAGAGATATATCAATAGGTGCATTGACAATACTTTGTTGTTTCAATACAATCTCGTAATGGATAAGCAATTATATGCTCAAACGTTTACTTATCATATAGTTTTGTGTTTTTAAGTCCACTTGGATTAATCTAAAACTGGAATCAACCAACGAACTTACAAAAAAAAAAAAAAATACAGTTAAAAATTGAATGTTTAAATTATTAAATTAATATTATTACGTGAATACAAAATGACTATGAGAGGGAATAACTAATAATAAATCTATATATGTAATTTAATTTATTAGCTATTGAATGCAAAATATTTTCTTTGTCTTGTCAGAATAAAGAATTCTCGACTACTTTTTTTTTTTTTTTCGATTATTCATCATGTCCTTAGTTTGTTTTAATATTCAATACCGGAACTTATGCTTTCTTTATTAGTTTTACTGTTTTCTGGAGATACAGTTTGAATAATCAAATTATCAGCATTTTTACTTTCGGTATCAGAAGAGTCTTGATCGTCATCCTCTTGTACCTCGTTGTCGTAGACTCTGATGATTTGGTTTCTCCAGAAACCATCTTCACCAAGAATATCTTTTGTAACCAATTTGTAGTGGAAGACTCTTGGTAAGATTTGTGTCCAGACACAATAGTAGATACCACCGATAGCAAAGACTAACCAAGCAATAACACAGTGGATCCAGTATGGTAAGGAGATGTAAACAGATTGGCCTTCAGATGGAGGAACGTATGGAGCAACGACCAAATACAAGTTTGAAAGGGCAAAGAAAGAAGTGACAAAGACACCGGCTCTAATTGGTGGATTCCATTCAATTAGACCATGTTTCTTTTGCCAGTAGATGTATAATAGACCACAACTGACCAATAAGTTGATGATATTCATTGGGTAAGAAATCAAGTTCAAAATAAAGTTATAAGCATCACCTGCTGGTGGGGCAATGATAGTGATAACACAGACAACAAAATGTTGGAATAAGCCGACCATAGGAGAGTTGAAAGGTTTGGAAGAGGCAAAGAAGGAAGAGAATGGTAAGACACCTTCTCTACCCAATTGTTGGATGATTCTTCCTTGGGAGAAGATGACTGAAAGAACATTACCCAAAGCACTTAAACCGACAATTGCGGAAGCAGCTTTTTTACCACTTTCACCGAAGACGATATCAAAGAAATCAGCAGCTAAAACTAATTTTGAAGATACTAAAGTTTCCTTTGGAACGACTGCGAAGTAAGCAACGTTAACGAATATGTAAATAATGGAGATGAAGACCATTGAAGTTGGACCTGCGATCTTTAAAGTTCTGACAGGGTCCTTAACTTCACCCAGGGCGTAGTTAACGTTTGAGTAACCGACAAAGGACCAAATAACGTTATATAAAGCGGTAACGACACCGTAAGCAGTAGCATTTTCAGTACCGCTGAAAGCGTTGTGGAAATTATCAGTTTTATAACCATTCTTTAAACCACCACCTAGAGCGACCCAACCAGTGATTGAGATGAAGATGACGATGACAACTTTAAAGACACCCAAAGCATTTTGAATATATAAACCTGTCTTGACCGAGATTGAATTGACTAAGAAAGCAAAGAAGATGACCGCAATGGCAAGACCTCTTTGCCTCCATTCAGTAGCCTCTGTGTCTGCAGCAGTTAAAAACATGACAGCAGTATTAACGGAATTACCAGCAGCCCAACCTAAGAAAAAAACATACGAGGCATACATTGAAGTGATTAAAAATTTTGGTTTTTTAAAGATTGCCTCTAAATAATTTTTCTCACCACCATTTCTTGGAATAGCAGTACCGAATTCCATATAAACGTATAAACCAGACATTGCGATTATAGCCCCTACAGCCCATAAGATCAAAGCTAGACCAATAGAACCTGCTTGGGTGTAAATGGTGGAAGAAACGGCGAAGACACCTGTACCCAACATTCTGTTACAGATAAGACCAATACATGAGAAAAGACCTAATCTTTTTTCACCTTGATCCAATTGCATAGCAAACTGTTGACCAGCCTCTATATCTGAAGGTTGATCTTCGTCTGTGTTAATTTCATGAGTTTCATTTGAGAATTTGTAATTATCTTTGTTGAAGATATTCAGTTGGGATACAAAAGAGTTTTTCTTAGTATCCGACATTGATATATATGTATATATATTGTGTTTTTTTGTATGAATGTATATTGTGTTGTTGTACTTAACGGTACAAGAGTATATATAAGTATGATATAGAGAGTAATAATAGAATATTTTTTTTAACTTACGAATGAATTTTCATAAAAGTTTTTATAAAAGTTAAAATTGCAGTTCGTTTATATATTAATGAGAGGAGTTGGGGGGATGGGGATTGGGGATTAAAGAATGAATTGAAATAAAGAATCTCATTACAATGACTAGTGAAACAATGAACTTAAACATTTAAGATTAGGAAATTGTGGAACATCAATTAACAAAAGTTTGAGACAGAGACTTTAAAATAAAGTGTGTAAAAAAGAGAGAATACCACATTAACTATGGTAAACTATGGTAATAAACTATGGTAATAAACTATGGTAAACTATTAAAAATTAAATATCGAAAAAAAATTTAAACACAGTGAAAGAATTTGTCATCAAATTTTGTATTGAGAGATGAGACGAATGTGATGAGATGAGTTGGAAAGCGGGAGAGCCTGAGAGAGAACCCGAGAGAGAGAGAGAGAGAGAGAGAATTATGAGAAACAGAAGAAGAACAAAAAGATCTTACGTTGATTTTTATTTCTTTTTTTTTATTCTTTTTTGGCTTCTCCTGTGTGAGTTTTCTGCAGATGCTTCTCCGAAATGTTTTTGACTTCGCCGGCATTGCTGCTTTTTTTCTTTTCGCCACAGGTATCGCGTCCCCCGTGCACAGCGTTTTGTATTGGGTGCACATGCACGCAAACGATATGTCCGCAGAGAGAGAGAAAAGACAAAATATTTTTCGTAAAAAAACTGTGGCATTATTTTGTGTGTGCGGTAGAATCTTACTGTGGGAAGATGCATTCTGTTTCTTTCCTCCATGCCTGCATTTCACTGTCACACTTTGCACTACACACTTCAATATGTGCAGTGCTTCTCATTAATTCTTCCCTTCCCCCTTCCCCCTTCGACCCCTGTGGCTTTCCCACACTTTCCGTTTTTATCCTGCCTGTTGTCATTTCTATCCTCGGGGGGGAGGTGTATTACTTTAAAAACACGCATAGAAAAGAGAGCCACACTTTTATTTTTTTTTTCTATCTCCAATTGCGACTCTCTCCAGAAGATTCATCTCACTGTGGACTGTGGATAATTTTTCTTCGGTTTTCTCTTTTTGCCACAACCAAAAAAAATTGTACAGGTTGGAAAAAACTCAATGTTGATCGTATCCAGTGACATCCTTCCTTCAATTGATTTGAATTTATTGTCACGTGGTCATCCTCGGTTTTTTCTTGTTTGGTAGCGACTGTGGAGCAGGGTAAACTATGCAATATTCATTATATCACATTTTCACTTTCTCTCTCTCTCTCTCTCTCTCTCTCTCTCTCTGTCTGTCTCTTTATGGCTGACTGCACTCGTCTGAAAAACACGTAACGCGTAAAACACTTTTAATTTAATGCATTCACTAATATATTCAATATATCACACACACACATATATATATATATATATATGTGTGTGTGTGTGTGTGATGGGAACTGTGCTCATTGATTCTACTTATCCTTCAAACAGCTACTATATAACAGACACAGTCCCAACACACAAAGAATGTCAATTGTATCCCTGTTAGGCATAAAAGTATTGAATAATCCTGCGAAATTCTCAGATCCTTATGAATTTGAAATCACTTTCGAATGTCTGGAGTCCCTGAAGCACGACTTGGAATGGAAACTGACTTATGTCGGCTCATCCCGTTCTTTGGAACACGATCAAGAGTTGGACTCCATCTTAGTAGGGCCAGTACCTGTCGGTGTAAATAAATTCGTCTTTTCCGCAGACCCGCCTTCTGCTGAACTGATCCCTGCAAGTGAGTTGGTTAGTGTTACGGTAATACTGTTGAGTTGCTCCTACGATGGAAGAGAGTTCGTGAGAGTGGGCTATTACGTTAATAATGAATACGATAGTGAAGAGTTAAGGGAAAACCCTCCCGCTAAAGTACAAGTCGACCATGTCGTTAGAAATATTTTGGCTGAAAAACCAAGAGTCACAAGATTTAATATTGTTTGGGATAATGAAAATGAAGCAGATTTTTATCCTCCTGAACAACTGGAAGCTGACGATAACGAAGAAGAAGAAGAAGAAGAGGACGATGATGATGAAGAAGAAGAGGAGGAGGAGGATGAAGATGATGATGAAGATGATGATGATGAAGATGATGAGGATCAAAACACTGAGAATATTGAAGAAGAAGAAGAAATAGATATTGAAGAAGACATTGAAGGAGATATTGAAGGAGAGGATAACGAAGCAGGCGATGATGATGCAGAAGGTGAAGAAATTGCAGATGAGAAAGAAACTGATGATAGTGATGAATCAGAACAGAATACAAAAAAAAGAAAATTGGATAATCAAACCATGGAAACTGCAACAGAGACTGTTACCACACCAAAGGATTCTCATTCGCCTATAAAAAATACTAATTAATGTGCTCATTAGAATATAATAAACAAATTACATAAAATAAATAATCTAAGATGCCATAAGCATTTCTCATTCAATACCTAAGGAGGTAACATATTATTAATGTAAACTACTTCTTGACCTTTCTACTTCATCCCAAATAGTATTTATGATTTGAAAAATTTTATTGATTTTTTTATATATATCAGGAGTTATCTTTATGTCATATCGCATCAACAAGTTAGACATCCTATCGGGATGCCACCTAATTCTCTCCTCTTTTAAAATGTGTTGAAGTTTTTTTGATAAAAATGTGCTGCTGTTCTTATAAAATATAAATATATCATCTCTGTTTAGATTATTTATCTCAAAACTAAATAGTGATTCAGCACTTAATAAAGGTAGCAAGATTGTAGTTGTTTCCGCTGGTTTCCAATATTTCATAAAATGGTCAAGTGAAGAAGTTCTCGATATATTTAAGTCCCTTATATTGACGTTACTTAAAAATTCAACATCATAATCTTCATCAACTTCATTAGAATATCCAGAGTCCAAAGGATTGTTCTTATTCAATTTCACTTTGTTATTTGTTTGTAACTTCTCATATTCTTCGTCAGTTAACAAAAATTTAAAACCAGCGATTTCATGTCCTGCTTCTTTAAAGTAATTGTTAGATGCGTATTTTTTAGCTTTTGCTAATTTCTTAACAGTGAGCTTCTTTTCTTTATTAATACCCTGTGGTTTAATAAATTTCAATTGCCCTTTTTCTTTCGGTAGTAGGTTAATAGATGGTTTTCTCTCGAATATTTTGTGCTTTACATGGTAAATTTGTTTAGATTCTAAAGTTTTAAAACTTGGTTGAAAAACTGGTCTGATGTAATTGATGACCTCTGAATCACTAGTATCATCACTGGAATCAGATTCTTCATAGTCCATCAGTTTGCATTTGTATTATACATCGTTGTTATTATAGGTGTGATATGAAGTTTACAAGAAACCGTTTTTTTAAACAAATAAATACAGAATTTAAAAAAAAAATAAATGGACAAGTCCGGAGTCGAACCGAAGACCTCTCCCATGCTAAGGGAGCGCGCTACCAACTACGCCACATGCCCGTTCTTCTATGACATTTTTCATAATTACGGTTTATTATAACGATGGTAATTCCAATTAAAATAACTTCAAGGTTGCGACGGAATATAATTGTTGAAACAGGAACTATCATGTTCGAAAAATTGACGCTTTTTATATCATTCCATTTTGTCACGATCATAAACACTCAATCGTCGAGAGTTGTATTTGTTGGAAGTTTCTAGAAACTAGAAGAAATCGAGATTTTGATAAGTTACAAATCCAATTAATTACTATTAAAATAGAACGTTCTTCAAAGAACATTCTGGAAGCTATTTTTCAAGAATTTCATATTCGGAAAATGATCGTTTTCATATTCGAAAAATGATAGTTTTCAAGATGACAGACATTTTTCCAAAAGTATAAATAGCAAACTTTTTCATCAAGTCTTCAAGATAAATAATTTGAAGATTTTATAGATAAATATATTTTACATAAATTCACATAAAGAGGGACAAGGAATTATACAGTAATACTATATCCCCTAACAATGAATACTAATTTAAACATCAACTCTAATACCACTGCTAATAAAGCAGAACTATCTTCTACCATAGTCTCCAAAAACCAATAGTATTAACTGATTATAAGTAGGTTGACTTGGTTTCAATATATTAGTTCTCTAAGCCTAGTTAAATTATAATCGGCTTTTTGTTACAATATAAAATACCAGTAGGAAATATTATTGTTCTTTATTCCTACGTCATCCTCAATAATCTAATACATCTTATGTTTTCAACAATATTTAACTGGAATGAAATCCTGATATTAA